>CATOGU010000090.1:0-45538 GCA_951799445.1 Pseudisothecium myosuroides | reverse complement strand
GGCAGGTGTTTTTTGCAACTACCCCTTAATAGATGGAGCAATGGTCGGTTGACTCCTCCTTGACCCCATATGAAAATCTACCTCTGTATTGTATTTATTGGAGAACCTATTAATCTAGTTCATTTTCTTGATGTGCTAAGAATATCCACTAGCATCCCACCATCCTCTTGTACTAATTTAAAGTTAATGGTTTCAAATATGAATTCAAATTGTCCTAATAAGACGATAAATTCTCAAATTAGAAATTCAAAAAATGAAGCTCCATTTATAATTAAAGTCCAACTCCAAAGGGAATGAATAGGTTAATTTTCTTTCATCTTTTCTATGTTCCCATTTGATTTTTTTACACCGGTAAACTACCTTTAAGTTACATTCAATGCCTTTTTCAACATAATCTACCTTTCATTTGCTAAGCTCTGAAGAAGCAAACTCGATTTCAATATTATTTTCTTTTTCAAGATAATGCTGCACGTAATCTTTTGGGGTGCTTCAGATGATAGCAATGAACATTTGGAGAAATTTAAAGGGCTGGCACTAAGAGAGTGTTTTAGACCTGTTCCCCATGCTGTGAACTAAGCACCCTAAACCTAAATTATTTATTTATTTAAATTTTAAAAAATAAAAAGTAATTTAAAAATATTTTTTTTTAATTCAAAATGAATCCAAAAATGAATTAAATAATATTTTTTGATGTGGCAATCTCTTGTCCATAGCAAATTACTTATGTGGTAGAGTTTCCAAAATTTCCAAAGATTTTAGAGTTCCCACGGTTCAATGGCCTTCAATAGACTTCCGATGGCCTTGAAAATCCCCTAATGGCAACTTGAAAGCCTGAAAGGCATACTCTAACATCACTTGTGGTCTTTCCTGTTTCTTTCTTCTCTAAAATAAATCATAAATTTCAATCGCTAATGTATTGAAAATAGTCTCATATATTGATTATACACCCAAGTATGAAAAATTATTTAAACTTAACCCCTCAAGGCTTGACAACGTTTTGACAATGGTGGATTTCAATGGATTGCTCCACTTTGATATTTTTTTGCTCATAGAAGTGCTTGAAATTTTTAATGTTAACTGTACAAAAGTGAAGAATGCTTTGTCCAGTATGCATGGAATTAATAGTGGAAAATATTGACCATTGGATTTCTAGATTATAACAAATTTGGATGATCAACTCTATAGCCAGAAAACGCAACTTTCGGAGAAGAAAAATTATAAGATGTATAATGATTCCCCCCTCCAAAAAAAAATGGTATTAGAATCTAAAAAAAATGTAGTATTTTTTCATTTGAAAATTTGAGAAATAAAAAACCCTCCCAAATCTGTAGGCAATTTAAAAGAAAAGGTAGGAAGCCAAACTAACCGAATTGGATCCTAAAAAATTAAAAAAAATCTATTTATGCATTAATTTTTGAAACCCTAACAATTGATATCATTAGAATGTTAGAAATAATTTTTGTTATTTTGGTAGCCACAATTTATGGGATCTACAACAAATTTACCTTAAAACCCGGCTATATAATCGCATTCCCATCCATAAATTTCCTATGACTAGAACATTTTTTATTGCTGAAATCTGACGATACTTAGCCTCATTAGGTTAGCGGCATCAACTCATTCTTGCATCACCTGCCCTAAAATCCATCAATCGAAGCCTCCTCATTGAAACTATCGTTAAGGTTATTTCTAGAATCCATTTATCACCCCACAAATCCAAACTGGCTCCCATTCAAAGTTTGACTTGTCTAGCTAAACCATGTTGCAAGTATGTAATATAGGGATAACATTATAAGCCATGCACATTGCAATGATACAAATTAAACCCATACCCAAAACCACAGGCTGATAAAACATGAACAAAAATCCATATAAAGGCCGTATACGGTAGTGCCCAAAGTATAAGAAGTCTCTCAAACATCGCTCATTGAATAAGGTCCAGCTGCCAATTCCTTGGCATATGTCTGTGCGCGGTGTAGAAAATCTACCTTCTTCTCATAAAAAGCCTTTCCTGGCTTCTTTCCCTTCCCTTCAACGACTTCCTCCAACACACCATCTATACCCAAAAGCTCGAACTTGCTTACTTGCCTGAGCAAAGATCCTTTTTGAAAAAAAGCCATCCCCAGTTGGTTGCCATCCTTCAAACACCGCGTGCAGTGTTCCACCTGTCCTGGCCGAAAACATAGGACATCACCATGGCCTGGGTAGAATGAAACATCGTACTCTGGAAATGCAAACAAAGAAGACTCTTTGTCCTCTTTTGCATCACCTGTAAACCCACCGGGATTCCATCAGTGCTTAAAACATTGAATAGAAAAGGACCAACAATTTGTAAAAAGATTGCCGAAAAGTGGGATGCAAGTATTGACAGACATACCATCATTCAACCAGATAATGACAGACATACCATCATTCAACCAGATAATGAAACCCAAGTCGTAGTCGTCCTGGTCCACATGGGGGCGAACGTCATACTTCCTTGTAACGGCAAACGAAGTGAAGGGTGAATTCCCGATGGTTGCCGGTGCGCCCAAGGACTCAACTTCCATTATTTTCCTCAAATGGAGGAAAACAGCTGGGTACGTGGCTTCCAATCGCTCCGAGATGAAAGAAGCCAACTCTTCAGAGAGTCTGTACAAGAAGGTCTTGTCATGCTTGTACCTGTAGGAACATGGTAACCACGTCAACAAAACATTCAAACAATTATGTGTATAGAACTTTAATTGGAATGTTTGCACCAAAAAAAAGATTATGGCATTGAATGGTACCATCCCGTCTCGCGCATTCCCCTGCGCATCCCGAAGACCTTCATGTTGCTACTTTCTTTGTCCTCACACCTCTTCACCTTGGTCCCCAACTTCTCTAAGGTGGATGCCACTCGGGTCATCCTTGACAGGTCACTTGGTGAAAAAATGTGGTTCCTCACACTCGCAACAAAGGATGCGGATGGCCCTTCCTCGCGTAGGGTGAAGGGTGGCTCCAACCTTCCAAGTTCACGCATCTGTAGCGTTAGTCCAGGACCACATTTTTCATGATCCACCTTCCAAGTCTTCATTTTGAAGACCTTGATGTCCACAGTACCACCAAAATCGTCTTCGTCCCCACCTGTGACCAGCTTGTCTATTTTCCCATGCTTTTCGATGTGCTTTATCAAGGCTTTGCTCTTGGCCTCCATCTCCTCGTTGCATTCATCACACCAAAACTTTTTGGTCCCATCCGGCTTCACCAACCAGCCCATGCCATAACTCTCCAATATAGGCATCAAATTGTGGATGATTTCTCTGTTCTTGTGATGCTTAGTCTCATAGTGGCCCTTTAAGCAATTGAAATTTATGGGAATGTAGACGTCGCAGCATACGCAATGGTCTAACCCATTCGAACGTTGTCCTTGAGCAATTCTGAGCTGTAACAGGGAAAACTTTTGAAAAAGCTTCCCATCATCTTCACTGGTTGACGCCTACACTCATACCAAGAAATATAGTACAAGTTTAATATCAAAACTCAAACTATTCACAAATACCCAAACTTTAAACTTAAAATTTATCCTTCAACACCAGTTACACCCCAGCCACAGCCACAGGTAATTGGCACCAAGTACGCGTTGTACAGGACCTTTCCCCAAACTATACCACGCAATGCTAATCTTGTAGAGCCACAGGTAGTTGGCACCGAGTACGCGTTGTACAGGACCTTTCCCCAGACTATACCACGCAATGCTAATCTTGTAGAGCCACAGGTAGTTGGCACCGAGTACGCGTTGTACAGGACCTTTCCCCAGACTACACCACGCAATGCTAATCTTGTACAGTCACAGGTAGTTGGCACCGAGTACGCGTTGTACAGGACCTTTCCCCAAACTATACCACGCAATGCTAATCTTGTACAGCCATAGGTAGTTGGCACCGAGTACGCGTTGTACAGGACCTTTCCCCAGACTATACCACGCAATGCTAATCTTGTATAGCCACAGGTAGTTGGCACCGAGTACGCGTTGTACAGGACCTTTCCCCAAACTACACCACGCAATGCTAATCTTGTACAGCCACAGGTAGTTGGCACCGAGTACGCGTTGTACAGGACCTTTCCCCAAACTACACCACGCAATGCTAATCTTGTAGAACCACGTGATGATGGGGACTTGTTTCTTTGCTTTTGAACCAAGAAACATGCATGCATATGATATAAGTAGACCATAAATACCCAAACTTTAAACCTAAAATATACTCTTCAATCCCAGCCACAGGTAGTTGGCACCAAGTACGCGTTGTACACAACCTTTCCCCAGACTATACCACGCAATGCTAATCTTTTAGAACCACTTGATGTAGCCCATTTTTCACACGCATGGGGGTTTGCTTTATGGATCCCTATTTCAGACTCATAAAATAAGTTATAAAAACAAATTAAAAAAGGATCATGGTTGAATGATACCTTGACGCCTTCAGGTGTTGGCTTCTTGAACTCCACTGTTGCATTTTGACTAGCTTGCCTCATAGCTTCCTTCCTCTTTGCATTCCTACCCATCTTAAATACACTACAACCAAATATCTGCAGGCACCTTCAACATAAACGGCAACACATCACACAAAGCCCATTTATACTTGTAACCATGCATCCCAGATCACAAACAATTCAAACATGCATTACATTATAGACATGTTTGGTTTTAATTGCGTGAATGTGTGAAGAATTCTAAACCAATTCAGTCATTCATAACCCATCGTTCAAATGTTGAATGGGGGAAAAAATACGAAGATCCCGATGTCCCCTTTTGACAAGGCGACACAAACATGAGTTTTTAATTGGTTCACTACAACTTACCGTCTCAGATACCAGGCTCTTGCAACCAAACTCCGCTGTGGCTTACACACCCAGGGAAAGCTTACAGCGCAGAAAAGCTCCTTCCAACGTTCCTCCAACAACAGCCACAATCTCAACCGCGTCCTGCAATTTCCAACACCATTCAAGGAGCCAAGTTAGATCAAAGTTCGAATGGCCCCAAGCCAACAGCCACAGTACTACAAGCAAATACGGAGCCCACCCATGAATACTGCACCAGCGGACAACGTGCATGGCTGCATTTGAATGGTCATCCTCACACAATGCAAGGAATCCCCCCCACCGTGAGCCCCAAAAGTTCAACACAAACACGAGCTTGAAATCGGTTCAGTACATCTTACCTAATGAAGCCCTGAATCCATGCCCTTGCGGTTGCCTCTGCTGCACACCCACGGACACAGACTTTACTAATTTTTCCAAAAATTATAGAACTAATCAAGATAGGGGCTTTTTGTTTAGTTTTGGGCATTTATGAATTGAGTTCAATGTCTCACCAACACTCTCTCCCTGCAAATGAAAGTCACACTCCCTAAACTCACATAAACCAGATTACATGCAATTAAGTTGAGGGAGGGACGCAAGAAACTAAGTTAGGCCCATGCCGACAATCGTACAATCGAAAAACTCACCACAGCTTCCAGAAATGGAGCTGCGATGGGTGTAACTGTGCTCACGCTGCATCCATCGAAGACCCGTGCCTCCACCTGAACACATTTCGAAGGAGTGACGACGGAGGTGGCCATTTCACGCACAATTTGAGCAGACTGGCGGTTGCAAACGGAGAAGTTACCATTCTGTAGACCATACATGTGAAGCTTGTCTAAACCCTAATTCTAATTTGGGGAATGGTTCGGGGATAGGGATTCTAAAGTATCGCAGTGTTGTGTTGAAGATGAAACACTCGAGTATGTGCGTCAAAATCAATTGGTGAAGAGGCTGCACTAGACGAATCTCTCCGTCCAAGATTAGGTCTCCATACACTTCCCGAGATGGGTCCAGAGACGCATTTACCAAAATCTCAAACGCTTGAGAATCTGCGGTTTTATCACTGTGATGCAATAGGATTCACTCACCCCTGTCCCAATTCTGACAGCTATATGTAAATCGTGGTGATTGGCGTTTCTCCGAAAGCTGACAATGCTAGTTCTGCTTCTGCGTTTGAGTTCTCAAGAGAGTCCAAATCCTAAGTTAGAACCTATGAGTGAAACATACTGGAAAAATGTTCCTAATGGATCAGAAGATTAGGGCTCATTGAGTTAAGAAGAGCATGATCTTCATCATGCGAGTGATGCATGCTGCTAGAGTTTTCAGTGAATGAATACTGGTTCCGATAGAAGCAAAAAATTTGAAATAAGAGAGTACACTGACCACGTTGGAAGCAAGCCGCGTACAGCAAGGGAGATGCTACGTTAACAATAGTAAATTTCATGCATTGATGCTTATCTGCTGGTACACGGTAGCAAGTTCAAGTTCCGCGGAAGTGGCACACACTGAGAGGTGAGCGCTGGAACTGTATCCACGAACAGCAATTTTCGTACATCACCTAGGGTTTGCACATTACCAACGAAACGCAGAAACAGTATGCAGCATGTGCCGGTAGATGTTGCTCTCCGTGTTATGAGATGCGCCAGACAAGGTCCTGCTCAAGACGACGCACTAAACCCTAAACCCTGACTTGCAGCTGTGTCCAATTTCATGACAACACTGTGATCTCAGGGTCTGGCTTGACCTTACCTTTCCGATGTGGCTGTCGACGCTCAGATGGTGTTCGCAAGACCTTCGCAACGTGCTCAGAACCGCCGACTCCTGCAACAGCGACACGGTACAGTCAGCACAAATCCCCGATGACCTTCATCAATGCCGGCCACAGACCCTAAACCCTTAAACCCAAAATCTTTCCCCTCTCCCCACCCCCTCCCAGCGATCCATGCCTAAACCGATCAACCCAAACTCAATCATACAATCGAAAAACTCACCAAAGCTTCCAGAAACGGAGCTGCGACGGGTGTAATTGTGCTCACGCTGCATCCATCAAAGACCTGTGCCTCCACCTAAACACAAATGCAGACACTGAGAGGTGAGAGCTAGAACTGTATCCATGGACAACGATTTTCATACATCACCTAAAGTTTGCACATTACCACCGAAACGCAAAAACAAAATATCCAGCATGTGCCTGTAGATCTTGCTTTCCGTGTTCTGAGACGCGCCAGACAAGGTCCTGCTCAAGACGACGCACTACACCCTAAACCCTGACTTGCGGCTGTGTCCTATTTCATGACAACACTGTGATCTCAGGGTCTGGCTTCACCTTACCTTTCCGATGTGGCTGTCGACGCTCAGACGGTGTTCGCTGGACCTCCAGAACGTGCTCCAAACCGCCGACAGACTCCTGCAACAGCGACACAGCACAGTCAGCCTAAATCCGCAATGACCTTCATCAACGCCGGCCACAGACCCTAAACTGAACCCCAAAATCTTTCCCCTCTCCCCACCCCCTCCCAGCAATCCATGCCTGAACCGATCGACCCAAACTCCGTAGGACCGAGAACGACGACGCAGCAAACTCAATCAACGTCGAACCAAAAAAACGACGACACAACAAACTCAATCAACGCCGAATCGAAAAGGACGACACAGCAAGAGTCTCACAACCAGCAGCCAAGCTCGCAAAAATCAGCAAAAGCGTGGCGTTATGGAATTGTGCATGGGTGCAATCGTGAGAGCGGTTTTAGTGCGTCCCCAAACCCTGATGGAGTACAACTGTAGCCATACGCGCAGCCAACCGTTGATAGATTGGCAGGGCAACTCGGGATCCGTGCCTTGAGTCAACCCTCCGAACTGAACCCTAAACCTGAGTTCCCAGCGTTGCTAAACCAAGTTTCAAGGCACCGATTGAAAAAATAATGATACTTTCCATTCTCGAAAAAGTTTCAAAAGAATCAAAAAAAAAATTCACCCGGGGGGGCAAATTCCATTTATTATAAGGAGATTTATTATGCCTTATTTTACAAAATACGGTGACTTAATCACTTATGATTGTAATGATATATATGTCATTGGAAAGAGGACATTGTGAGCTTTCAGAATGTGTAATTTGGGTATAAAAAATGTTTATCTATAATTGGATAAAACACATAATAAATGAAAAACAAGGCATTTTATTATGCAAGGGTGTGGGCACAAGAAGGTCCTTGAATTTTAGAACTTATTACAAATTTTATTGTATAATAAGGGCATAATAAGAGCCTTCAAGTCTAAAATGACTTATTATAAGTTATTATAATTGAATAAGCAAGTCTAAATTGACTTATCGTATTGTACAACCCTACTGATTATAACTGAGTTGCCCCCCCCCAGGAAAATTCAGCCCAAAGGTACCCGCCCAAAATTCCATTTGTCCCCTCAAGGGGCAATTGCCTTGTAGGGGTTATATTATGGAAACTCGAGTGTAGATATTTTAGATGTCATTTTAGGCATTGCCAGAAAAACTTTCAGTGTATAGGAATGCACCAAAATTGTTTTCCATGTTTGGTTCTTCATTGTGAAAGTTATGGGTTTTCAATTGAATTTTGTCCCTATAAATTGAAATTCATTATAGGTAAATGATTTAAAAATGAATAATTAAAATAATACATGAAAAGTTCTTGGCAAACACTTGGACTAGTACACAACCATCATTCATATGGTAAAAGGTTGAAAAAAATTGATTTTTTTAACATCTAAACGTAGGATCTTATACTTGACTACTATGAAAATGTGTAGAAAAAATTTCAAAATTTTTGACTATAGAGATTGTATGATATTTGTGCTTAAAGTATAGAAAACAAGTTTTTCAACACATTGTGGGACTAGATTTTTTGACTTTGAACATTTTTAACTTTAATTTTTTGCACTACAATATTTTGAGCTTTTAATATTTATGGTATACAATTGAGTTGAGAGTTTAAAAAAAATCCTAAATATTAAATAAAACTTCATTTTTATTCTTCACAAAATTGTTAAATGGAAGTAGGTACAAGATAGAAGCAAAATCATTCTGAACAATTCATATTTCTAAATTGAAATTAAAATGCACCAACCCAATGGTGAGATTGTTCTAGCAAACAAGATCAACCATACATAGATTTTTGGTTGAAAAATTGTAAAAATTGCACCCCAAAATGAATCTGACGGATTAATTTTTCAAAAAGATGTTCTCGTTGCCCAAAAAACAAGATGGTCTGTAACTTTGTTATAAAAAATACAAAATGGAACGAATAAGAGCTCCTGGTATACACAAATATGATCCACAAGGAAAAAATTTGATAAATTTAATGAATGTTAAATCAAACAATAATAACTTTTTACTTTATAAGAGCAAGAATCTCCAATGAATATCAATACTAGAGTTATTTTGTACAACTTTATGCCTTGCTTTATCGGTTCCATATTTATTTATATTAAAATATAAAATGAGACGTGTCAATACCAATTCTTGGTACTTTTTAAATTGGAGAGTTAAGCAATTAAGAGATTGAAAAAATTCTAAAAATGTCTAGCAGTCCTATCATTTTTTGGTTAAGTATTTTATCTTCCATGGAATACACATATTTATTACATTAAATAAACGAACCCCCCCCCCCTAATTGAGAATTATCAAAGGTTTTGTATATTGGGATTATTTAACCTTTAAATCAAAGAATTATATTTGCACCAAGCCTCTTGAGCTAGTAGATTATACACTTCTTTTTGGAACTTAGGGGTGAATTTACACCTGTAAACCCTTACATGTGAAAATTTAAAAAAAAGTATTGTAGCTATACGTATAATGGTGTTGCACTACAAGCCTTAACCCTATTTGCTTTGCTTTATAGGATTTAGGTACTTTATCCTTTAGACAGAATTTCTTTTGTGTTTGTAAGGGTCACCCAAGAAATTCTTTGGTGCTCTTGGCAA
This sequence comes from Pseudisothecium myosuroides, assembly GCA_951799445.1. Lineage (NCBI taxonomy): Eukaryota > Viridiplantae > Streptophyta > Bryopsida > Hypnales > Lembophyllaceae > Pseudisothecium > Pseudisothecium myosuroides. The sequence goes on along the minus strand of CATOGU010000090.1, from coordinate 35,761 downwards.
AACTATCACTGGAACAAGCTATCCAATTTGCAACCTTACAATAAAAATGAACACCTTAAACCCTAAAACTGGGCTCATGAAAGTTTGATACTTAATTAGTTTGCAACCATGATTGTCCTAACACATAATTGACCAATCCCACTAAAGTTCCTTGACTATGTTCTCACCAAAAATGCTCGAAAATTGCCATTTCTAGTACAAGTACCAAATTTTTGAAAAATGTCAATTTTGGACACATGTAACCATAGGATCTTGTAGTACTCTAGTTTGAGAATATATGGACAAAATTTCAGAAATTTCCATCGTGTAGATTGGAAGATATTAGCGTTTGAAGTGGCAAAAGTCCTTTTTTTGGCCCTGCAAAAAATTGGGCACCTGCACTTCACAAGGTCAAATTATTATGAGAAAAAATCCAAAATGGTTGTGCTTTACTGTATTCATTCTTCGGGGCAAGTTGGCTACATGCTCCTAAGTTTTCAGATTATTTGGAATTGTACAACATATAGGAAAAAATAGTAAGTAGGAAGAAGTAGAGAATGGTTTGAAACCCTGAATTGTTAAGAAGTTAATTATGGAATTGAAAAATGCCAATCCCAGTGGTTGCAATGTTGTCATAAACAATCTACATCCTACGATTTTATTTTTTTTGAAAAATATTGAAAATGGTGTGAAATAAACGACTTCAAAGTTTATTTTAGAGTTAACAATCCATAACTGCCCGCAAACTAAAAATCCTCATCACGTTTGATTCATTGATCAAAATGGAATGATTCAAAGCTTTCCATGTATATATAAATCTAAAAAAACAATTTCAAATTTTTATTTTGAAAAAAGTGATTTTTTTTGGTCTGCTTGAACTGCCCATGTTGAAAAACAAACAACATATTCGGCAATTATTAACTTTTGACTCTCATTTCCAAATCATGAAATTTGGTGCCTATGAAAGATATTCCTCTTCCTGTAATTTAGGCGTGGCTTTGAGTTGGAAAGTGTTGGATAGTATGCAAAGGAGGTCATTCCAAAGATCCAACAATGAAGGTTATGAGAGTGAACGGGCTCTAGATGCTTAAGGCCAAGGTGCTCGTTTTCCCATGATCAAGATCCCAGGGCACCAAATCATGTTTGTGGTGGGGGAGATAATATTGCTTGGGCTACCATACACCAATCCAGGATTCGGCCCAGGGGAAGGGTGGCAATGCTCTTAGGTGGTGTGCTCGTAAATCAACCCGCTTCTCCAAGTTGTATCTATGGAGGGTGGGGAATGGACAGGAGTTGGTCTTTAAATGGACCCTCTTTAATTATTGTGAGAATAAAAAAAAAGAGGGTTGTTTATTGCAAGAGCCAATGGTTCTCTTTTATTTCCTTCAATTTCTTTATGGGTTGCAAGAAGATAGATTTTGGGAGACCTATGGTTATAAGTAGGTACATCTAAGGAAAAACTTTGAAAAATGATAAGTAATTCAATAATGCTCCAAAAAATATGAAACCACTCGAGTTAGATTCCATTTCGGTCCTTCTTCAATTGAAAAGTAGGGGTTCACGATTGTTTTTGGGCTACCCAAAAGCAGTGACCAAAATATGTTGCAATGAGTCATTGTGGGATCATGATTCGGAATAAAAAAAGACCTCATGTGAATAATACTCTACAACATTTTGAAGCCATTTTGTAGACACAATGAGTCCATTGAAAGAAAACCCTAAATTTCACCAATGTTATTGAATACTGATTTTGGATCATTTAGTAGTGTCCAATTTTTTTCATTTAAATAGATTTAGAAATCAAATTTCACCTCCAAACGTGTTTTTGAGGAAATTTTAGTGTTCATATTCGATGCCAAAACAACATGATCTTGCAATCCGTGCCGCCAAATGACTTCAAATCCTGTACATGTCTTCTATAGCAAATACACCTCAAGATTGTACAATTCAGATTTGTATTAGTCGAAGACATTTAGGCAATTAGGTCTGTAAAAACTTCGGAAGCAATTGTTTTTTTAAACCCCGGATATTGAATGTCACTTTGGGGTTAATGGTATTGTGAAGGCGACACTCTTACAAGTGATCAGTTTCGAGTACTCTTTAGACTGTTGTTTAAACATGTCTTTATGATCCTTCCCCCCTATGCATTGAATGCATTTGGGCATCACCTATACCACACTTTCAGCACCTATCCCTTGTAACTTTGAAAATTTGTAACTCGTGTAGGATGCAATCGTAAATTACGTTGTAAGAATCAATATTCACCCAACGTCATTATTTTTTCCAAAAACAATGAAAACTCAATTCAACAAAAGACTTCGAAATTCGTTTTGAAATAGAGGATTCATGATTGCCCGCAAACCAAAACATCTCATGACTTTTTGCTTGTGGATCAAAATGAAACGATTATAATTTTTCTATGCACATGTAAATCAAAGAAACCAATTTCAAATTTGGGATTTCCAATCTACCCAGAGCCCTGTACTACCTAATTTGAGAAACAAACTTCATATTAGGCCCCTGACTTTGACTCACGTTTCCAATTGTCTTGTAATGTAGTGCACGTGACAATATTCCTTGTCCACACATTCCATAAAAATTTGGGCCAAAAACATGGAAATCTTTAAACCACTCACATCTGCCTAAAAGGTCTAGGTCACCCTAAAACAGGGTTTGGTCCTTTAGGGGTTCGTCCCAAATACTTGGGACGCTAAAATATCATGTTCCCAAAACTTTGAAGTTAAATAAAACCTCATGGAGTTGCTATTTCAGCAGTGTTGATATATATTTTTGGAATTGGAGTCTAGTATTCGCACCCACAATCCCATTCTTGAAAATAAACACTAGTGATTTTTCTATTCCACATCCTGTTTCGAGGCTACCCATTGCGATCTTGACTTCCCCCCTGTCGGGAGCTTTTGGAAATGAACCTCAGGTACACTAAATCTTGGAAAAAAATCACGTTCAAGATTCATTTCACAAAATTGTACTCTTCTCAAGGAATGGTAGAATTAAAAAAAGGAATGAATTCCCTAAAACTTATAAAACCCTGAGCCATTTTACATTTAAACACAATCACATTCTTGAATATATCATTTTTTAAATTTTGTTTAGGTCTTAGAATTCACATTAGTTTTGTCCACTAATCGAAAATAGTGTTAATTTCTTAAAGGGAAGAGGTTTGGAGGTTTTTAGTGGGTTTAGGGGAAACTAGTAAATTATAGTTTGACTTGCATTAAAGTCTTGTATCAAAAAATGTGATGATGCACAAGTTTCCATCAATATGTTCGTAATTTTATCCACCATTTTGCACTTGTGCCTTACATCCCAAGACTTGAATTGAATTTCAACAATTAAAAAGAAAGCCCTTCACATGTTGGAATAATGGAAGCCACCCACTTACCTTTGACAACCTCGACCCATGAATCCGGAAGAAGTTAAAACTCCCTACCCATTTAATAGAAAGCAAAAATATGGGAAAGAAGATCCAATGAAGGCCTAAATTGTATTGTATAAAAAAAATCCAGACCCGTGCCGGCTCCTACCCAAAACCCAAAAGGGTTAGTGGCCAAAAGAATGCTTGCACATCCAAAGTCACTTTTCTAAGCATATGTAATCCCTAAACCTTACTCACGTGCCTATTGTGCATGTGTTTTTTATATACATAATAAAACCAAAAGGAAAATGTCAATCAACCCCTGAACTTCTTTTGTAAACCCTAAACCCTTGAACAAATTCCTTCACTGTAGCTACGCACCTAACGGTGCTACACTGCAGGCCTAAACATAAATCGCTTCGCTTTGTAGGGTTTAGGTGTCCAATATTGTCCTTGTCATTATCCCACACGAATTAGACTTGAGGTAAACCAGCCTATGCCAAGCAAATCACCCATGCTAGGCACCTAGAGAATTGCCCATTGCACTTTTACATCAACCCATGACAAACTTTTTTCAACAACTAAGTGGGGTTAGAAATGTATTTGATAGATTTGTGGCCCGGAAGATGCCCAGGAAGTGATCAGCGATTGTCCTAGGATACTAACTACTCTTTAGTGCAAACAGGGAGTAAAAAGTTATTTTTTAATTCTACCGTGTCATGTCCATGCTAGGAAATCTTGGAGCCCTGTCAAAAAAATCTTTTGACTGCACCAGGTGGTTAGATGATCGTCATGGAAACACTTACCTGCTGATTTGGGGCAGTCTACAAACTCTTTTGAGCCAGCTGGACAACAGACTTCAGAAATTCATAAAAAATTCATTTTTTGTCCAAAAAACAAAATTTGAACCCTTCTGTGCATGCCTCATGTTCATCTTCATACAAAAAAAAAAGATTCCTAAAATGTGAACGTGGCAAACCAGCCATCTTGCATATCATAAGCTGGTTTACCTTACTGAAGTCCAAGTCATTGCCAATTCAAGTCTCAGCCAATGATGTGAGATGCAAGTGATGAAAAATCCAACATGAGTTGTATCATAACTTTAGAGTGACTATTAATTACTCATCATCATTGCAAATAGAATCAGGGATAGGTTCCTATTTCTGAACCCTAAACCTTTTAAAACACCACACATAGTCTGATTTTTGGGAAAAACAATGGTTTTCATCAGAAACCGACCTTGCAATGTGTACCCTGAACCTGTGAGACATGTAGTAAAACATTTCACATTTATTATAATTGTGCCCTTTGGATTAGGTAGTTTGGCACTTTGGACTCCTATATATAAAAAAAAAAAATTCAAATTTTTTTAAAATATATATATATTTGCAATATTTTTCCAAACATCAACATTCCTTAATCATATAAAATATTTTCGCTTATATATAAGAATTCAATTTCATATATTTCGTGGTCTTCTATATGTCCTGAATATGTCATCCTACACCCTAAACATCACCGTTTCAAAAATAACCTCTCTATAAGTTAATTAAAGTTATTAAACTAAAAATTTAAATAGGCACCGTAAATTACACTTATTATTCTCAAATACATATCTAAATTAAGTCATTGAATGTTTAAAAACAACAAAGGTTTTTAGGATACAATATTATGGTGTGGAATATTGTGTTTGGATTAAAATATTAATGTCACTCCGTATTCACAAACATGGATGTAAAGACTAGATCTAAGATTCGGTAATATTCTTATTTAAGATTTTGTGAAAAAAATTCAAATGATATAGAAGTAATACTTTAGAAAAAATATGTACTATTATTCCAAAATAAAATATTTAGGCAAGTTGTAATGATCCTAAAGTAAGGATGCTTGGAATATTGAAGAGTGTGAGAAAAATCACATTTAAAACAAAAAATGGATATGAAATTAACGAACAATTACAATGGATAGAATTTAAGTTAATCTTTGGAAATAATATAGAAAATATTGAACATGAAATGAAAGGATGGAAATCATTTGTACTTCGATATCACAAGGTATAATTGTCCATATAATATAAATAAAACATATTGTCTCTTAGATGCCCAATAAGTTTGTACAAAATACAAATGTGTTATAAATTATATGTTCTGTAACTTTTTTGGACTTTGCATAAATCAAGAAAATATGGAGCACAAAAAGTAGAAAACATCAATACTATAAAAATTATAGAATGATTCATATGTATCTTTTAAATGAATTTTAAAGATCTAACTTCAAAAATTCATCAAAAATACGATTCCTTTTGTTTATCACAGTAATTCCGATTTTTATTGCTTGAAATTGTGGTTTTTACTGATTTGTGGAAAAATATAGATCCCTAATAATGAAAACACCAATATTTTTCCAAAATTGTAAGTTTTCTAACGCTAGACAAATCATGAACATCTTGTACTATTTCTTTTATATTTTTTGTTTTACCGTAACATTTCTAGTTTTCAATGTGAATATTGAAAGACAACCAAAAGTTTAACCCATAAAAAAAATAAAAAATAAAAAATAAAAAATAAAAATAAATCCCCCAAAAATTGTGTACAAAATTTGGTGGCAACCATGAAATGATTGTTTCGGTGCTTAGGGGGTTAATGCCATATGGTCTATTAGTGGAAGGATAGGTGTTTGATTTTCTTCTTTACACCATATCAACCTTTTTTTTGTAGGCTCTGAATGATTTTAGCATTTAATCCAAAATTTGAATAATACCAGATCTGAAAAATGATTAATTTGGAAAAATCCTTAATTTATAAAGTCGATTTAAACATCATTAAAGATATCATTGATCACATAAAGAAGCATTTAATTATTGAACCCAAAATATAATATCCAAGAACCGTGCATTTGTGGAACTTCATCATTCATTTTTGAAAGATGATGTTGGATATCTATTAGAAAATATCCAAAAGTATAGTTTTTATTTTCCTAAACCCTGAACTTGGTCTATTTGGTAATATTTTCAAATACAAAGTTTTTAAAAGCCGAAAAGTAGTTCTTAAATTTTTAGGAATCCTCGTAGGAATCATTCCAGTATATCATGCTAGAACTCAAATGAAGTAAGATTTTGGGAATTAAAAAATGAACACATTATGGTAATTGGAAAGGGTTGAGATCCTACCAACACATTCCAATTAGGTTTCCTTTTTTAAGAGAACATCCGAAACTACATTCATTATCCTTCTTTTAAATCCTACGTGTACCATAAAAGATATGGTTATTGAGCCCTGTTTGGAGTTTAGAAACCCTGTTTTTTGTCCTATCAATACTGATCTGTCCGCAACCCCACAAAACTGTTGAATCAAGGCTAGACCCTAAACCCAAGGAGAACCCAAAATAATATTCAAATAAATCACAACATTAGTACAAGCGAAATAACATTATCTTCTACAACAGATCACCTGATAGAAGAAATCTCTCTAACTTCAATCAACCTAAAAAAGCATAATATTTACCCTAAATATTATGCTAACCCTAACTTGTCCAAGGATGAAAGGCATCCATCCCGCCTACGAACGTAATTTTTCTTTTTTAACCCTAAATCCCAAAAAACGAGAATAATTAACCCCAAAACGAATTTGTAAACCCTAAACGGCGCTACGCGCCAACTACTGTAGCTACGTGCCTGACGGCACTGCGCTACAGGCCTAAACCCTACTCGCTTCGCTCCGTAGGGTTTAGGACGTTCATCCTTCCTGGGTGAACTTCACTTCTTTTACAAGGGTCACCAAGAGAATTCCCGTCCGCCATTATACCCCACGCCTGTCCTAGGTCGCCTCTCCTGCATTCTACCCCGCGCCTTCAACTTATTTGAAGATGTTTTTATAGTGCATGCCCAATTCTTTGTGAGTATCCATCATCCCATGATTGTGTGTTTGGAATCACTGGTCATCCAACTTTTTATGTGCCATATGATTCAATTTGGTTTGTTTTTTTAATGATCTAAACAAGGAGCGATCATTCAATTTTCCTAAACAAACATTCTCGTTTATTTTTTACTCAATCTACCATCATCTCAAATGAACATGATGTGGAAGAGAAATTTCAATTTACTCATGCAACTTGTACTATTATTTGACATGTAGGATGTAAAATTTTCATGACTTTGATCCATAAAGTACAAGAAGCTGGACATTTAATTTTGGAGTGTCATGATAGTGCATGTTGGAAATTCACGAATGGTTTTTACTTTGATTTCTCATATGTGTTTGGAATCATTTTTTTATCCAACTTCTTGAGCGCCAAATTGTTCATCTTGGTTCCCATTAAAAAGATTTTAAACAAGGAGCAATCATTGAATTACCCAAACGAACATTCACATTTCATTTGTTCTCCATTTGCCATCATATCGTGTGGACATGGTGTGAAAAAGACTTTGCAACTCCTACGTGCAACTTTTACCATTATTTGATAGGTAGATCGTTAGATTTGTATGACTTTGGCCCATAAAGTGTGGCGGGACGAAATTGTATTTCAAAATATTACCGTGGTGCATGCTAAAAAGACCACAAATTTGGATTACTTCTATTTCGAACTTGTGTTTGGAACCATTTTTTATCCAACTTCTTGTGGGCCAAATTAAACATTTACATTTTTATTCTAATGAATCAAAACAAGGAGCACTCAAAAAAAATTCAAATTAATATTCACGTTCATTTTTTACTTGGTTTGCCATCGTCTCACACACACATGACGTGGACAAAATTTTCGATAAATGTGGTACAACTTGTTGCCATAAGTCTACGTGTAGAAAATAAGATTTGCATGACTTTGGCCCCTAAACGACAGCAAGTTTTAAATTGAAATCAAGATGCCTAGGTAGTGCAACTAGAATTTTCACGCACATGTACTACCTTCATTCGAAATTTGAATTTGGAATCATTTATTATCCAACACCTTGTGTGCCAAATCATTCGTTATGGTTTTCATTTCTTTTAGCCGGAATGAAGGGCAATCATTGATTTTCCCAAACTAATATTCGTGCTTATTTTTTATTCAATCCACCGTCATCATCACGTAGACATGATGAATGGCGACATTGCAATTTGCACATGCGACTGCTATCCAAAATTTAGACTTGAGTGTCCTTGGCCCTTAAAACAAGCCAAATCTTGGAGTCCAAATTTTTTTGTGGTGTATGCTAGAAATTTGCAAAATACACACTACTTAGCTTTTAAATTGAGCTTGAAATCATTTTTGGTCTGCGTAGATTCCTTCTGTGCCACCTAATTGAACTTGGTTTCCGATTTTTTTAACAAAGCCAGCCACGATCATGAAATTTTCCAAATGCGTTTTCAACCCTATTTTTTACTTGATTTACCATCATCTCATGTGGGCATGCTGTGACCTGAATTGCAACTTGCACATGCAACTATTACCAACCAGTGGTGGACGGTTAGGAGGTTAGATTTGCATGACTTTGGCTCATAAATTTCAACATACAAAAGACCTAACCCAAAACATGGTCCTAGTGCATCGTAAAGTTTTCCTTTACATCTATGATCTAGATTTCAAATTAGTGTTTGCAATCATTTGTTGTCAGACCATATCATTTGGGTTTCCATTTTTATTTGTATAAACGAGGCAAATTCGTAAAATCTTCCCAGACTAATATTCACACTTATTTTTTCTACTTCATTTACCATCATCCCAGGTAGATAGGATGGGGATAGAAATCTAAGCTTGCACATGCAACTGTTTCAAAAGGTTGACGTGTAGAATGTTAGATTTGCATGGCTTTGCCTCATAAATGTAAGCAAGCCAAAAATAGGATTCATCATATTTTTAGCCCTAAACTTTGGAATTTTTCTTTAATGTCTATTATCTCCGATTTCGAATTAGTGATTGGTGTCATTTGTTGTCCACTTTCTAGAGTGCCGAATCATATCATTTGGATTTCCATTTTTATGGATCAAAACAAGGAACGGTCACTAAATTTTCCAAAACTAATATTCATACTCGTTTTTGTTGAACGATTTACCATGCGATCGTCAAAGCATGTGGATAGGATGTGGATAGAAATCTAAACTTGTACATGCAACTATTCTCAAAAAGTTGACGTGTGGAATGTTAGATTTGCATGACTTTGGGTCATAAATTTCGGTGGCCCTTTCAACAATTTAAAAATATTCTTCTAGTTCATCCTCGTGACAAATTTTCACTGGTGAACAGTTACTTGGATTTCAAATTAGTGTTTGGAATCATTTATTTTCGAGCTTCTTCACTGCCGGACCCTATGAATTGGGTTTCCATTTTTATTCATCAAAAATAACAATCATTAAATTTTCCAAACTAATACGGCCATCTTTTTTTTTACTTCACTTGGCCCCAGCTCATGTCCGCATGATATGGATAAAAATTGCAACTTGCATGTGAGACTATTACTATAATTTGCAATTTAGAATGTTGTATTTACATGACTTTGGCTCATAGAATACAGTGAGCCAAAAATCTAATTAAAAACATTTTTGCAATTCACCCCTGCATTTTCTCGAATGTCTATTCCCTAAATTTCAAGGGAGTGTTTCTTCTAGCTTCTTGAGAGCAATGCCATATCATTTGGGCTTCCATTTTTATTAATCTGAACAGAGAGTAATCATTAAATTTTCCAAATTAATAATCGCGCTCATTTTTTTCAAATGATTCACTATCATCTCACGTGGCCATGGTCTGGATACAGATTGCAACTTGCACGTTCAACTATTCCAATAATTTGACATTGATAGCTTAAGATTCAATCCATGAAAGCCATAGATTTGTCATGTAGGGGGACAAAAATAAATGGAGTCAGGAGTTCTACAATTTATATGGAGTTCAAGTCCATGATAATATTACACTTCATTACCAAAATATAATTCGAGAACTCCAAATGAAGTCATCATTTCACTTGGATTAAAAGAATTGGCTGACATTTTAAAACTCAAGAAATGTATTTTTAAGTGCATCCCTAAAATACGTTGAGTGAGTTCTAAACCTCTTAGGTAGAATGTTTGTGCTTACAAATTGAAATCAAGACCCTAAACCCTATGTATTTATGAAGAGCCAAAATTAAATGATACATTTTTCTGCTTTGTGTTTTGAAGACCAAGATACTAAATGGATGCCATGCATTGTATTACCCTAAACCCGGCAACAATGTGAAAAGAAATCACTCACAAATTATTTTTGGTGTAGGTGCACGTGACTCTCGATAGTATTCCGATTGGTTGTGTGATTTAAAAGACCCTAAATTTGCAACTTGTAGGTTCATTTTGTTCGTAATTATATAGTACCCCAACTTCCTCACTTTTTTATATTCATTAATTTGGTACATGTAAAGTAAATGAACATTATATTTTATTCTTCCATGATGTCATTAATTGTACAAACTTTTGCGTCACTTCAATATTAATGAATTTGAACTTGTGACTGTGTTTTATCTGTACTTATTCATGCTAATCTCAAGACTTTTGATTGATTTAATTGTTTCCAATACAGCGATTACAATATTTAGTGCTTTGAAGTCGTTGTAAATCGTGCGAATCTTTGCATGATGTTCATACAAATGTGATTTTGAACTACTTAATCAAATTGCAACTTTTGGGATCATTTTAATCATACATGTTGCCTCTAATCTCAGACTTTTTATTGATTGAGTTTAATAAACTACACCAACCCTTATATTTTAATTTTTCATGGGCATTATAAATTGCCCAAGCCCTGATACGATTCGTACCCTAAACCCTGGTATATTTTATTGATTTTCATGCTAATTTATATTATTCTAAAGCAATGTATATTGACTAGTACATTTATTACTTTATAATTGTTTGGTTTAGGGTTTAAGGAATCATAAGGTTTTGAAAGCAAGTTTAGGGTTCCATCAATACACAATTTTTTTAATCATTTTTGGTTGTGGTGATCTTTGAATTTTTTGTAACTTGTGCATGCCACTTGCATTTTTTTTTCCACGTGCCTGGGGGTATTGAGATTTAAATGACTTAGTCCCCATAACTACAATCAAAAATTTAATGGATAATACTTTAACGGTTGATGCTCATTTTTGGAAAATTTTCAAAAGAGTAACATATATCATCAAATCAAATTTGATTTGTTCCTAAACCCTCATCATCATCATGGCCTCATGGGCTCTCTACTCCTACATTTATATTTGGGAATTTTACCTTACAAGTTTAAATAGTGATCCAATTTTAAATCAAAATTATGCTTTCTATGAATCCAATATTTAGAATGAATTTTCATAGAGGAGATCTTGGAATTTTTTATAACTTGTGTATGTTACTTGTATTTTTTTTTGACGTGTAGATAATGAGATTGGATGACTTGGTCACTTTAAATACAGTAGATAATGTGGAGGATGCTATTTTGTGATTTATGCTCATTTTTAGGCTTGATCGAGTGGTATAGGATTGATGATCAAATCTGATTTGATTCTCAAAAAACTTGGATTGTCACCGAAAGCAACTTCAATGAGCCAAAATAATGTAACATTTGTTAGTGGGTCGAATCTAACTTGACTTTTTAAATTTTGGCCACTCACCACAACTTTAATGAGCCAAATGTGATATTTGTTAGTGCTCGAGGTCAATTCCGAGTTGAAAATTTATTTGCAAATCGTGCATTCAAATTTTTTCATGAATGAAACGTTCTATCAATGATTTTGGTAGTTTGAATTGGATGAAATACAACAAAATTTATTTTTTTGAACTTTCCTAGCCAATTTCAATGATACAAATGTATCATTAGTCAATGCTCAAGTTCAAATTGAAGTCGAAAACTTATTTGCAACTGGAGCCTTAAGTTTGAGATTTTCAACCTAAACACTTTTCCTTATCCACCCGTTTTTATTTTTTCATTTAATTTTGTGACTCCTATATGATCCTTTTTTAATCCTTTTTTTGTGGAATTCTTAGAACCTCCTTTTTGGATGAGTATAACCAAGACATATAGTATTATTTGTATATATTCATTTATATATTTGTGTGTTTGAGGAGTCCATATGTTATCAAGACTTTTTATTATTCTTTTCATTGTTTATGCTTTTTGATTTTGATATTCGTATTTATATCTATGTTTAAGGTAAACCCTAAACCCTAAACCCTAAAATATGGTGAGGTTTCAATATACGTAACGTGCATGGTCAACTCAAAGGCAATGAAATATTTGAATACAAAAGATCATCATGCATTAGAAGAGCATTTCATGAAAATAGTGGGCACTGTACTTAAAAGGTCCACGTTTGAAAATGTTATGTGATTTTGTAAATGAATGCTTAAATTATTATGTAGGAAGTAGGAATTAATGTAAGGCATTATCTTCCACATGGGTTTCAATTCTTGACCATTATTTTTAAGAATACATCTTCACGCAAATTAAAATAAATTGGGAATGAAATATCGTTGTATTTAAAAGGTCCACACTTGAAAATGTCATGGAATTTTGTACGTGAATGTTGGAATTTCTATTTAGGAAGTTGGAATTAATGTAGGGCGTTATATTGCACATGAGTTTTACTTCTTAACCATTATTTTTAAGAATACATCTTCACGCGAACTAAAATAAATAAGGGATGAAATATCGCTGTATTTAAAAGGTCCACATTTGAAAATGTCATGGAATTTTGTACATGAATGCTTGAATTTCTATTTAGGGAGTTGGAATTTGTATTGGGGGTTAGATTTTACATGAATTTTCATTTCTTGCCCTTTTAGAAATTCATCTTCATGTGAAGTAAAATAAATTCATTTAGGAATGAAATGAATTGTGTCCATTAGTGTCCCAAATTTACAGATGTCATGGAATTTAAAACATGGAGGCTTCAATTTCTCTAAAGTAAATTCTAATCCCTGACACGTGTCAAATACTATATGAATTTTCAATTGTTGCCCATTAGATTTTGTTACGTTACCATTTAAATGGTTGAAAGGTACGCACGACTGGGGTCAGATGTCCATACGCACATCCAAGCTATAAAATCATGCACCCCCTAAAATGTCCACTATTCCTACATATTGCCTTTTTATTGTATCGATAATGTACCAATAGTTTATATTTCAAAGAGGTCGGCTATTTCGAAGCCCATCTCATTTGAACTTTGAACGATGGCCAAGCTCCAAAGTGTTCCATGATTCCTACTATGCACTTGGAGTTGTATAGATATTCAATTGAGTGCAAGGATAGGTATGTAAATGACTGGTATCCCTTGAACTATTCTGAGCAAGTACATGATTGTGCGATGCTTCATTTCACTCTGTAGAGTTAAAAATGTTATCAAAGCATTCTGTTATGTTTTCCACTACGGTAGATGCAACTCATAATTCCTACATAGTTCTCTCTATCAGGAATTTGAGCTCTATTGTTTTAGATTTGGAGATTTGGGTTCATAGTCGATATTAAGGATGATACTTTCGTTTCTTCTATCACTGTAACTATGATCACTCATTTTGGGTTTTGTTGTTGGCCGGATTGCATAAGGCAGGTGATTTGTGCGGGATAGATGCCACCCAACTACTTTGACCAAGCTTGAAGGATCTAATTGTATTTTCCAGGTATTAGCTAGACTCTATTATACAATTTCATTTGCTTTGGATTACTTTTAGAGGGTTTAACAATATGCCCTTTGCAAAATAATTTCATTTACTATTGGATTACCTTTAAAGAATTGGAAAATAAACCCTTTGCACCTTGAAGCTTTACAAGATTATTATAACCCACGGTTCATCTTCAAATTCACAAGGTTTTCAAGTTAGCAATTTCAAGTATACAAGATTTTAAAGTCTTAATAGTTTCGAGTACATTGGGTTTTTGTGGCCTTATAGGGTTATCGTACCTGTAGGTTCATTTTTTCCATACAGATAGAGGCCAATTTCATAACTATTTATCAATTACATGAATTCATTTTTGGAAAGCGGTGAACAACATCTACAAGTTTGTGCTATCATTTTTCACATTCCCACCTACCATTGACAAGTTCAAAAAAATCTTTATCATCTAAAATAAATTTTACATGGGCCCCCCACAAATCATTGCATATTTTAAGACGTGTCACAAAACTAATTTGCTTAAACCGCTGTACTTTACCGGACCGTCCACTTCAAAGTCATGAAAACTCAATTCAAAAACGTTCACACCCTCCACCAACAAGTTCTAGAAAAACTTTATCATCTAAGATAAATTTTACATGGGCCCTTCTACCTAATAATTCGTATTTGCCCTAGCATGACACCTTGTTTGTCCAACATTGCTTTTGTTTACATTCATTTGGCAATATTTGCAGACTCAGAAGTGCTTCCCAGAGTGCCACATTGTGTGGTCTGATGGCTACAGTGGACAATTCAAAAGTGCTGGGGCTTGGTATTTCATTTCAAAATATCCACAAATCACTATGTGCCCTAGGCTTGAAGGCAGGATGTCCATGACATGGAATTATTTTGCTAGTGGCCATGGGAAGGGAGAAGTGGATGGTTGTGGTGCACTACTGAAAGGGGAGATCAAAAAAGAGCAAGTGAAGCCAAATGCCACAAGGATCCAAAATGCTCATGACGTTGTGGAGTATATGTGATCACAATCATCAAAGGTTCATGCAGCCCACCCAAACGTCCAAAAGGAGGTGAATCTACATTTTTGGGAAGTTAAGATGATGTTGATAGGTCTTTGCCCTATGACTGCTCCACAATTTCTGGTAGCCGTTCCATGCATCAAGCCAAAAGCGTATCATGCCAAGACGTGACATTGTTACAGTATAGGCAACTGTCTTGTTTTTGTTTGGATTGTGAGGGAGTTGTAGAAGAGGAGTGCCAAGAAATTGCCCATGTTCCAGGGTTATGTTTGAAGAGATTGCAGCCCAAAGCTTGTTCTGAAGCAAGAAGACTGCTTTTGGACCAAGAAGATGAAATGGAGTATAGAGAAGATGGAAAAGTACTAGCTGGGATGGTCAATATTGGAGACAATGTTGCCTAAGCCTGCCCACTCAAATCAAATGAAGTTTTCTGGCTATTTCAATGCAACAAGCCAATTCATGAGGTTGCTAGAACTTTCCAAGATAGATTTGGAAATACTTACCTATCAGGAGAGTTTGTGATTAGAGGCCATTAATATTGGATTTTACAAGATAGGAATAGGACATACTTTCTAGATGACAACGTTGCCCCATACGACATTTACTCACATTTAGTGAAAGTAGCCAAGTTTGCTATGTTGCCTACAGGCCATAGGTGCAAGGGCAATTGACCTACTTATGAGTTGTCTACAGAGACCTTACAGACAATCAACCATATTTTTGAGCATCTGCTTGAAGAGTTTATGAGAAGTTTGAAAATTTGACCGCAACTGTATCAAGTGATGAACTTGTTTTCTTACTGTTTGTGTGGATGTGCTACCTTTGCCTTTGATTTGTTAAACAGTTACATGATGTATAAATACATATGTTGTTCTTCTTGGGTGGGAGTACACCTGTTATGAAGTCTATGAACTGAATGTAATTGTTTGTTTAGGGTGGCTTTGGAGGGGGTAGAGTTGGTTATGTTTCAAGGAAATTGGTCTCTGTGTAGACTAACTTCCTATAGTTCATACCCATGTCACTTATTTGTTTTTTTAAAGTACTATGTAAACAAAAGGTTATTGTAACTCAGTCCACCTTTACAATTTAAATTCAACTTCTTTCTTGTCCCTGCACCAAAAGCTTTGCACTAGTCAAAACTACCTGTAGTGAAACTATTTTACATACTGATCCATTGTGCTACACATACATGTCTGTGAAGACTGTGCAGGTAATAAACCTGTGGAGTACCATGGACAGTGACTAAGGAATTAGCTAACAAAACCAGCACTCCAGTAAAGCTTGTACAGATTTTCCAAGGTTGGTTTAAGAAGCAAAATTTAATCAACCATAGGCCCTAAAATCATTGCTATATAAACAACCTTCAATTTCTACTCATCCATTAATGGACCCTTCCTAAACCCTAAACCCTAAAAAACTCTGGAAACAAAGGTCTTTACCGTTGCCAACCCTAAAAAATTGCCGAAACAAAAGTTATCAATTCTAAAGATGAATAGGTGTGTTCTTTGTTTCTCTATTTCTTTTGAAAGTAATTAATTTTTTTCTATTTCTTTTCAAACTAGTTTGTGAGGTGAATCCCTTAAAATCCTTCATTGAACCAAATTGTCAATTTCGAGGTTTTGGACTTTAACCCCTAAAGGACCATTGTCCCTTCGGGGGACAAATGCGTTTTCGGGCAGGTACCTACGGGCTGAAATTTTCTCCTGATTTTTTGAAACTTTTTTTGGAGGTAGAAAATCTGATTAGCTTCGTGGGAATATAATTTTTTTCACAATTGGTGCCTAGGAAAAAAAGTTATGACCAAATAAGCTCGAACGAGGGGATGGCTGGCAGCCTGGGCAGTAAAAAAAAAATGGACAAAAATTTGAATTTTTTTTAAAATATTTTTTTTCTTATAGATTATACTTTTGTCTATTTGGAAAGCTTTGATTCATTTCATTTGGATATGTTATATGAGAGTTTAAATGACATTCTTGTTTTTCGGGTAGTTAGAGCATCTTCTTGAAAAAAATAACTTGTAGGATTCATTCCTGAATGCAAATTTAAAAATTAAATTTTTTTTTTTTTTCTCATGGTCTGATTTACTTGTTAGAACAATCTTACCATTGGGATTAGTGCATTTTAATTCCATCTAAAATATATTAATATTTTAGATTTTCCTTCTATCTCATACCTACTTCTACTTAACAATTTTTTTTAAAATGATAATTAAGTTTTTTTGAATATTTTTTTTGTTTCCTAGACTCTCAACTCAATTCTCCACTATAAGTATCTAAAGCTCAAAACTATGTAGTGCAAAAATTTTAATTTAAAAATGTTAAAAGTCAAAAAATCTAGTCCCACAATGTGCTGAAAAACTTGTTTTTTTCACTTTAGACACAGATATCTTGCAATCTGTGCGGTCAAAAATTTTGAAATTTTTTCCACACACTCTCATACTAGTTAGGTGTAAGATCCTACGGTTAGATGTGGAAAAAGAACAATTTTTAATTCTTTTTACTCTTTGCTATAGATATGGTAGTTTTGAGTGTTTTTTGGCAGTAAAAAGGGCTTGGTCCATTAGGGGTTAAATGAATCTCACAACAACATTCACAAGTACCTTCAATTTTGGATGCATTTTCTACAAGGTTTGAATGTTCAAGCCTCGAAATTCAATTCCGAGAATTATTCAAAAACATCTCTTTACAGGTTTACTTAGGGATGAATTTCAAATAAATTTAATAAGTTACAAATGCTGTATATGAGTAAAATTATTTGTGAATTGCATAATTTGATTTTATTAAATTTAAAATGGCATTTAAAACATAAATTACAACAAATGGTACCATTAGTAAGATTGCCTTACCCTTTAAATAACATTATTTAGATTGTAAGCGTAATTATTCTATCTTCTTGTAGTTGAAGGAATCAAAGTATTTAAGCATATTTATGAAATAGGACCAAAACTGTGATAAATATTTATTTAGGGATTAAACCATCAATGTGGAATGTCTTCAACTTTCACGTGGTCCACATAAACTTATAACACCTATAATGGATAATTTTGAAGACAATTCAAAGATGCACTTATGTAACACTTTGAAGATTTATTTGAATCTTTGCTTTAAAATACACAAATATTATTATTATTATTACTATTATTACTATTATTACTATTATTACTATTATTATTATTATTATTATTATTATTATTATTATTATTATTATTATTATTACATTTATGATGAAAAAAAGTTCTACAAGTTAAAATTAGTATGAAGGATTGTTTGATGGTTTAGGCGTTCTTTGTTTGATTAAATTTGGAAATCTTGTATTCTAAAACCATGCTTTTTAGTTATATCACAACCGAGATCACAACCGAGATCACAACCAAATGCCGATGAATGGTTTAGTATTGTTGTGTTGCATACATTCTTATGTACCCAGTTGCTGACCCTGTTTTGAGGAGCAAGGGATTCAAGGTTCAGAATAGGAATCAAGCTTGAGCGTCAACTTCATGCAAAACAATTTGTTGGAGATTTGATCAGATTCTGTTCAAATTCTATCACAGAAACCCAGACCTGTAGTTGTGGGAATTTTTCGGGTTTTCCTAAATTTTTGGCCTCTTCTTTTTGTGGACTAGTGATGTTGCATTTCACCAGTGTCAAATTATATCACTGCGGTTTCCAAGTGACTGTTTGTCATCAGGAAGTGGATAATATCGATGTGATGTTCACGACAATATCTGGAACTTGATGTCTAAATCTACGATGTGCCGGACTGAGCGACAAAAGCTTGCAATCTTCAAATTAATATCGAACGGCAGGTTTTGCTCCATGCTGTCCCATCCATCCAAAGTGGCCCCTAAACCCGCCCAGATTGATAACCCCGCCCAGACTGAATTGCGGGTTCCTTCTTGCAATTTCACAGTTTGGTTGGACATTAATTCTGTAGTTTGGAAGCGAGGAACTTTGAGGTAGCCGTGCAGGGGTGAGCGTGTTGTGAGGTTTAGGCTTTCGAAAGTTTGTGCTGCATTCCGTTGCACACAGTGACGTTCATTCTCTTGTAATCAACGTAGCTTTCAAAGAAAAAACTTGCCCCGATAACTTCAAGCTTTCGTGAAGGCGGCGAACCGATCGAAGAAGCGCTGCTCCTAAGTCTCTTGCGGAACCATCTGACGCAACCAGATTCAGCCTAAACGGAGCGTGACAGCAATTGCCAAGTGCCCTCTTTGCTTTTGTTCCCAAGTTCTGAACTCACCGTCGAAGGATACATGTGAGATTGTCACGGCTGGAACGATTGGGACCAGGTCAGAAATTTCTTTGTCTGTCAATTTATTGACTTCCTAAGTTTCTTCTCTTTTCAAAATACCCATGATCTACCGTACCTATTACTTGCCAGGGCTCCGAGGCATGCACCAGTAGGGATAGAACATGAACTATTCGTGTGTGAAGCTAGTCTGGAGTATATAGATCTTTACGTCGAGGTAGCCTCTTGTTGATGCGGGTACAATATGAAACTTCCAAGCTGAAAGTTGGTAGGAGTCGATTTTCTGTTCACGTAGCTTCTTGATTGTCGGTACCTTCTGCATCGTCGGTGGCCTCAAAATTTGGAAGGAATGAATTTTCTGTTCAGATTCCTATTTATTTCCAAACTATGAAAAGGTCTGTGAAGGCATGGTGATCGAGGTAGCCTCTCGATGACACCCACTGTCACAGTAACCCTCTATTATTGTTGTCATGATATTTTAGATTGCAGCCTGTGCTCAACAAATAGCTTCACATTACACGAGGTACACCCAGATATGCCAACATAACATTACTTTTGATTTGACCCCCACCTCCTTTTTTTAGCTCAACTACTAGACTTTAATTTTTTGCAGATACTAAAAGACTGTTTTGCTTTTCCTTGCCCTGTATTTAAATCTTGTACTTTCAACCACCATAGGATGGCAACCGCATCAACAAACACTGGCAAGCATGTGAGACTCTACTATGGCAAAAAAGACTGGTTTCAAGTTATATGTGGACTAAATGGTACAGGTCTAGTTCCTGGCCAAACTCTCACTGAGAAGCATATCTCAAAGCAAGATTGTGCTGACGTTTTTGGTGATCCAAGAGCCAACAATGGGTACAGAGTTAGTAAAGGCTCAGAGTGCCGTGACCGTGTTGTTTGGCTATGGAAGCGTGTTCATCAAGTTGATAGGCCACCAAATAGCAATATTGGTCTCAAATTTTGCCAAGGGTTTCTTTATGAGGACCGCCACGGCCAAGATACAGTGGATTGGGCACAATTTGCAGTGAACACAGTGACGTGGTTCTCTAATACTAAAGGAATTTCCAAGGTGCACAAGGATTGGGAGTATGCATACCCATCCATTACCATTGATAAGGAAACTGGGAAGCATGTGTGTGAAGTTCATCCTACTTTACCAATTCAAAATACTCCAAGAACTTTCAGAGTTCCTACAACTTCCTCTGGAGTGAGTCCAGTCTTGAATAATGTTCATTTCTGCATTACCTTGTATTCTGTTTTAAACCATAGACACCATGTAGTTTCACATACTTATTTCTGTTTTAACATGAATGATTAGTCACAACTTTATCGTGAACATTATATGTGCAGGGTGAGGGTGATGCAAAGAAAAGAAGACTGGAGAAAGCATCTCTGGCACCAAATTCAACCACACAAAACAAGGCAAAGAAGGCTGGAGTTAAATTGGAGTACATCCCAGAGCATATTCTAACTTCGCATCCCAATCAAAAGTAATTTGAACTCCCACTCTTGTAGTAATAATTTGAAAATAATTTTTTATGAAAGGTTGTGTTAGGCACTCCTTCAATCTTTCTTTATTAGATTATTTTTAACTTTTATATTGTTATCTTCTGTTTTCTAGGGCCCCTCAACCAAATCAAGGAATGTCAAGTTCTCAATGCCCTCCACCTCCGGAGATTTCTGATCCAACACTTCCACCTGCAATGTAAGATGCACTTCTGCCCTTCTGAATTTGTTATAAAAATATTTCTTTTTGGCCATGAGTGACTTAAATTCTCCCTTAGTCCTTCATTGTGAAAGTACTTCTAACCAAAATTATATTGTTATTATTTATTTTTCATAGGGCCACTGAACCGATCCAAGGAATGCCACAGTCTGGATGCACTGCAACTCCAGATATTCCAAGTCCAACAATTGAAACTCCAAAGTAATTGACACTTCCACTTTTTTCCAAATAATTACTGAAATACTTTTTTTTGGGCGTGGTAGATTTATACTCCCTAAGTCTTTCTTTGTTAATATACTTCTAACTTTAATTTTACTGTTATCTTTTGTAATTTTAGGGCCTCTGCAAGATCTAAAGAAAAGCCTTTTGGATGTACTCCATCGTTTCTAAAAGCGCTCCAGCTTTTCCGATTTGACATTGAGAGGGCAGTGAATGTGAATATCAAGGATTTGGAAGAGAAGAAATCAAGGTTGAAAATCGATTTGGACCACCATCGACATGATGTAGAAGTGGCTGAGGACACAGTGAAAGCCTTGAAATCAGAACTTGAGAGAGCCAAAACAGACTTATTGGGTGATGATACGGATGGAAATCGAGGTGAATTGAAATACATCCAATATGCCCTCAAATCTGCAGAAAACAAAATACACTCCAAAAAGGCAAAATTTCATGAGGTCTTGGTACAATGGCGTCATCAAGAACAGTTGCTGGCTGAAAAATCCCATGGCCAGAGTGTATTGGAGGCTTCCTTCCGGTTCCAGCATGAGGAAGACCAACCATTTGGCTACTAATTATTCACTCTATATCAAGGTAAATCCAATCTGTTGTGTTTAAGATTGTACCTAGGACAACACTGATTACATTAGCTTATGTGTTTTGCAAGGCATGGATGGGAGAATATCAATGTTCAATCTTAAAAATTAATCTATTCATTAATCTGAAAATTATCTTTGACTGCACTCCAACCTTTGCTGACTGAATCCGTTCATTAGTGCCCAACATAATGTCAAATTGAAGAGAACATTGAAGCTAAGCTGTGCTTTTCCAATGTTTTGTGCAGCAAGATGGGCAAGCCAATCTCCAACAATGATGGGAGCGTGTGTTAATAGATATTAAACGTGCTACCACAAATGAAACAATTTTCTTTCCTTGCAAATTACTTTCTTGCACTCTAAGTGTACTTTTCCATGAAGCTTACCACAAGATTAGGTGATGTATTTTTACAGACTTCAGTGTGGGACTTCTTGGCCCCTGGTTAAGGTCTCTATTTTAATCTGGAGTAGCTTAGGTACAAACTTCAAAACCTTTCTGAAAATAAAAAAGCTTGCCTCACATGAACTTGAAGTCTTGCTATAGATATGTAGTAGGAACTCTGTTCAGCTATAGAGAAACTACAACACGACTACCTGAAATTGGAAAGAGACACCAGAATATCACCACCAATTTGAATGCCACATAATTCATTCACAATGCACAACAATATTCCAAGGAGTTCTGAACTAGTACAAGAGGTAACACAAATACAACTAGCTCCTGCATCCACTGACAATTTGAATCACAACATAAATTAAACAACGATTTATGAAACCCTAAACCCAAATCCTAACCCAAAAAGATGAAGCCACCAGGGCTTACATTGTAGGCTTCGTTCCCAGTTTCAAGCTCATTTTAAAGTCTTAGATACAACTTGAACACAAGTAGCATTGATTTTACTTGTCTGTGGACAACTACAAAAATATATATTAGATTAAGTAGCAAGTTATACCAGGTTTATTGACATATTCCAGCAATAGAAATGATTAAATTCAAGATTCCAAGAGATTCTACAAATATCCCTTCAACCAGGGACTACAGGTTACATGAAAGCTTCTAGTGAGAATGGGGTTCATTGTAAGACTTACCTCTACACCCCAATGGCAAACTCCTGTCAATACTACTGTTCATAACCGTAAAGATTATCAATGGGTACAAAGATTTCTAGTTACAGCATAGACTTATTGAAAACATCTCTCTTAACATGGTGGGCATTTTTTTAAAATTTTAGACACATACATATATATATATAAAACATACATTCAGGACTATGTAGGTGAATTAGTAACCATTATTAGATATCTGAATTATATACTAAACTTCACCCTCCAATCCTATTCTACAACAAGGTTATAAACCACACCATACTAGTGAAGTGTTCTTTTTAACTAAAAAATAACAAGAAACTTTTCATTGATGTCATACAATCGATTTGAAGTTTAGGATTTCCTATAGTACTTCTAAGGTTTAGATTAGATACACCTATAATTCTTTGTACTCACCATAGAGCACTTGTTTATTAACCTTACGTGTCCCTATTAGGTTTTAGGATTGATACACTTTTTTCTAGTGCATACCGTAACCCATCTTCACACAAAAATGTTGGTGTGATGTATATTAAAAATACATTTAATTATATTGGCCTACATTGTCTATTTTGTTGAAAACTAATAATAAATTCAAGTTTTAGTATATCATATCAAGTACATTATTTTAATTTCACTTAGAAGTTCATTCCAAAATGACTACCCATAAAATAATAATACCCACGAACTCTTTGACTTAACAAAAAATTACGACTAACACGACTAGGGTACATGTCTATTTTTTGAAGTTTCCATGTACAGGTTTCTACAAAATGACCTTAAATAAATACATTTTTATTTCTTATAGTTAAGGTACATTATAAGTAATGCAACTTCTTCAACTAAGAGAAAGTAGGAAAATTTGAGACGACGGAGTGACTTAAATTGAATGATCCTGAACCTTGAGAAAGTCTTGAAATTTATGAGTCAAGGATGTAAAAACAAACAAGTATGAGTTCAATTTCCTTTAAAGACTCTCAATCCATCCTCATATAAAATCTAGTTTTTTTTTCCCCTAAGTCTACAACATTAGTGGAATCTTTAAAAATATTGTTTGATCTATATGTAGTGGAGTTTCAAATCCAATAAGTCTTGAAATCAAATGGCCAAAAAATTAAAACACTACAACTGCAAGGGTGGAATTTAAGTGTTTTTGGCTTAGGTCATATATTTTACCAATTGGATAGGTGTTTAGATGAGTCTCTTCATAAAATGGTCACGAAGACGTTTTTTGCAAAATGTTAGAAATACAAAGTCTCTAGGGAATAGTTAGCGGTATTTTTTGTACTATTTTTTCCCAAAAAATACTTGAGAGTAAAATTACACAGTTGATTTAAGATACATTTATGTAGTTGATTGAAGGAACTTCAATTTTGAAAAGAAATAAAGAACTTTTCAAGTGTACTACGTGAAATCATCATAGTGAGGTCTATGTATTCTTTTGAATATATAGATATATTCAAATGTTTTCTAGTGACTTTGGTACAGGTGCATTAGTGAAATGTTTCAAAAACCTAAGAACATATTGTAATAAAGAACAAAGTCCCATGTAGTAGAATCCCAAAATTTAGTAAGCTTAGTTTGGGTTTAGGGTACATAGGCATTTTGGATAATTCACTATGAATGGAAATTTGAAATTTATTTGCATGATGTGTCATTTCCAGTGCTCCCAGGTAGACCCAAAGGAAAAAAAACATATCTGAAAATCACATTTTAAACAAATACAATTTTGAAATTGGTTCTTTCGATTTGTAAGTAGGTGAAAAGTTTTGAATCATTCTATTTGAATCAATGAGTCAAAAGTGATAAGGATTATTAATTTTAGGTAATTATGAATTTTCTATTCTCGAATAAACTTAGAGGTCCTATATTTGAGTGAATTTTTAATATTTTATCCCCTAAAAAATATTGGGCGACGATTGATGATTGCAAAACCCTAAGCCATAAATATTGGCATTTTTTTAATTTTAAATCTAAAATCTTGACAATTTAGTGTTTTAAATCTTTCTATATCTTTTTCTTCTTACTATTTTTTCCTATATGTGGTACAATTCCAAAAGATCTTGAAATTTTCAAGTGTGCATTTAACCTTACAAATGGGGGATGAATCCAAAGAATGATCAACAAATTTTCATACAAATGTCACTTTCTAAAAGGTAGCAAGCTAGATTATTGTAGGGACCAAAAATGAGTACTTGTTAATTCAAACACTACTATCTTGCAATCCACAATGTCAAAATTTTCAAAATAATTTATGCATTTTCTGAAACTATTTTACTACAGGATCTTATGGTTACATTGTTTCAAAAATATTCTTTTCCCAAATGTTTGCTACTTGTATTAGGAAGGACAATTCTGAAGGATGAGGATGTCGACATTGCCTATTAAACCATATTGCCTGATCTTTTCATGCAAAGACAATAAACTATCAGATATTAAGATACCTGTTGCAACTAGGATCCAATGCTGGAATGATGTCGCTAGACAAATTAAGGTTCGCCTACTTCTTGCTGTTTTTCCATTTTCTTTAACAAATGTTACACTAGGAGCTGAAAAATTGTGTGGCATCCACACGTCTCTGTGTCACAAATAGACCAAATGAAATTCTCCACTCCCAATTAGAAGAGACCAAGGTTTGGTGCTTAGCTCATGGCTATCCTTTTGAGCACCTCAACTACTGCTAATTTAGAACTGAAGTGTCTCATGCCTTCATCTTTTCAACGGCATGTTGAGTTCGAAAATGCAGTGAAACTGAACTTCTTCTTTGAACAGGAGTGTCTCACAAGTGGAACTCCCTTTTGGTGCACTGAAATGCTCTACAGGTGCATGCTGCTTTTCTCTTCTTCCTGCTTCTCTTTCCAAGGAAGTTTGTGTAGCTTTGCAAATCAATTTCTAGCTTCTCTAGTGTATCATTTTCTTCCTCTTTCTAGCACCACAATGGATGGCTCACGTCTTGAGGGTGGGAGCCCCAACATTTGTTTGATTGATGCCTGGTTCTGGGAATTCATTCTGAAAAACACCACAGGCCCAGATGTCCTTCCTCTTGTATCCCAGCACATCAGCGGCAACGGATTCCCCGGTGATATTCAGCGCCTGCAACAAATGTTTGCGCTCAGGGAATTGACCAACATGGCACAGGATGAGGATAGCCCCTTTGTTGTTGAGACCGCCATCAATTGGCTCGAAGGTCTTCAATTGTCTCTTGTGGAGAAGGAGAGGGTGAACGAGCAGGAGTCGAGGTGGGGGATGGGATTGTCTCACCGCTCATTGGATGTGGGCATACTGAGGGAGCCGATTTTGGATCTGAGGTCACAAATCATGGCTCTTCGAGCTCCGAACGGTGCTACGGTGGATGCAACAGGGGAGATTAGGAGTCTCATGCTAGAATTCACTGAGAGTGTATGGGGTTTGTTTGGCCCCTTGGCCTTGGAGAAGATTGTGGCGGAGTTTGTATCGCGGGGAGGAGTGTCGTCAGCCACACCTGGTGCTTTGGAGGACTATGACAGCCCCACGTGCAAACTCTCCAGGTTTGAGGCTGGTGTCGAAGAAATGCGCCGACAACATGACAACTTGCTGAAGTTGCTCGATGAGCAGAAGGAGATGTGTCAGACGGTGCTTGCCAAGCTGCCCAATGCAAGAGCACCCTCCACGCTCAGCGACAAGATGTTGCAGCTTACCCGATCCCAATCTCAGGTGATGTCGTTTGGAAACAATCCCTCCGAGTCTGGTGGCTCAAAGTCTATGAGAGGAGGCCTCTCAGGATCCCCGGAGTTTGGATGGTCATCCGCATCGAAACCACCTCTTCACGAGCAGCAGCAGAAGAAGAAGAAACAATCTGTGGACGTTGATTCGGGTGATGATGGTGACATGATGATTGTGGACGCTGCAACTGGGCCTCCTCGTCAACACAGCCTTGTCCCTGTAACCCGGCGGTCCAAATACCGCCCATCATCGAAGGGTGCTGATCAGGTGGCTCCGGCAAAGACAAAGGAGTTCACGGTGAAGGAAGATCGCTGCTTGGAGAAGGGCCTTGAAAAGCATGGAAAGGACAACTTCGACAAAATATTGAGCGAATATCAGTACGCCCTCTCTGGACGTTCGGTGCGAGATCTCCAAGAGCGTATTTGGGCCAGCAAGGAGGGTTCATCCTTGAACATTGTGTGGAAGGCATTGCAGTGATTGGCGTGCGATCCGGTTCTTTTCATTTTGCGGCCAATATACAATTCCTTTTGGAGTTCATGTGGTTATATTTTTTGGATTTTGGTTTTCGAAGTACTAGACTAGCAGCTTCTGTTATTTGGGCTTCTTTTTTTTATGGTAAATAAATGTGGGTTCCTTTTTTTTACCATCAACATGTCTTTTGATTTGCACCATTGATGATTGAGTGTCTCAGTGTTGGAATCGAATCACATCTCACAGCCGTGACCCTTTGTGTTCTAGTTGAATGTGCATCCAATCCAATGTTGTTTTTTCTTAGGATTTGGTGCTATTGTACATTATGGAAGGCTGGGGTGATTGGATGTAGAAGGCTCTGTTGTTATTTGAGATGGAGGGAAAAAGAATTCCAAGTCATCGTTTTCCAAGTCAACTTGTTTTGTGTGCACTTTGGTGTCGTTTGCATTTGTGAGGTTACCTGTGGATTAGGAACCTCATCTAAGAAGAAGCATAGTGTTGGCATGTTTCCAGGACACAGCTTGTGGTGGGGTCCTATGGAGCCTCCAATTTCAGCTTCAATTAATTGTGGCCTTAATATTTCTTGCATCGAGGCTTGGTGGACAAAAGAGATTAGCTTACAGTGCATAAGAGCTTTGTTTTTTCCATGTATATTTCTTAACTGGTACTGTACAGTATAGTCAATTGAAAAGAAGTAGGGCCTAAAAATCCTCTCCTGCACTTCAGGTAAGCTTGAAGTTATTGAAACTTCACTTATTTTTTTCCAATCATACGAAGCTTCTTCTTTCTCAATTTTATATAAAGAAAAGGAGGTCAAATGAATATTTTAATTATTTGATGATTCATTTATTGATGGTTTTCCATCACTTCAATAAATCCCTAAAGGACCGGCATGTTGTTTTTAGAAACATAACAATTTTAAGCAGGTACTTGCAACTCGAAATTTGCATATTTTAGGCTGAAATTTTCATAAAAGGTGTGGATGAGGAATATCTTTCATAGGTACTAAATTTCATAACTCTTGAAAGTAAGAGTCAAAAATTATTGCACCATATGAGTTTTTTTCTCCAAGTGTGTAATTTGGGCAGATCTTTAAATATCACTTTTTTCAAAAATATAAATTTGAAATTAATTTTCTAGATTTATATGTAAATGAGAGGCTTTGATTTGTTCTATTTCAATTAGTGAGTCAAAAGTTATGAACAATTTTAGTTTGCGGGCAATTATCGATTGATTTCTCTATTCTAAAATAAACTTTGTTTAATTCAGTTTTCAATATTTTTTCAAAAAATAATGAAACCATAGGATGTATTTTGTTTCTTACAATGTTACGACCATTGGGATTAACATTCTTCAATTCCATAATTAAATTTTTAACAATTGAGTATTTTAACCCCTAAAGTTTCATGACTGTGTAATCACCAAAAATGCTCCAAAATTGCCATTCCTAATACAACTACCAAATTTTTGGAAAAAAACAATTTTTGACACAAATAATCGTAGGATCTTGTAGTATGATATTTTGAAAACATGTGGTGAAAATTTCAAAAAATTCCACCGTGTGGATCCTAAGGTATAAGCATTGAAAGTCTCCTAACCATTTTTTTAATCCTGTGAAAAAACGGGCAGCTGCACTGTGCAAGCTCACTTTTCAATGAAAACATGCCAATAAAGGTGGTGCTTCTTTGAATTCGGTTTCCTGAATCAGTTGTCTATATGCTTGAAAAATCTCACATCATTTGGAATTGTACAACACATAGGAAAAAAATAGTAAGTAGAAAGAAGTAGAAAAATGATTCAAAGTACGAAATTGTTAAAAATTTAATCATGGAATTTAAAAATGCCAATCCCGATGGTTGTAGTGTTGTAATAATCAATCTACATCCTAGGATTTTATTTTTTTCCAAAAATATTGAAAATTGAGTTAAATAAACAACTCTAAAGTTTTTTTTAGAGTAGAAAATCCATAACTACCCACAATTCAAAAACCCTCATAACGTTTGACTCATTGATTGAAATGGAATGACTCAAAGCTTTTTAAGTATATATAAATGTAGAGAACCAATTCCAAAAAAAAAATTTCTGGAAAAAATGATTTTTTCAAATCAACCCAAACTGCCCAGTTACAAAAATAAGTAATATATTAGGTCACAACTTTTGACTCGTATTTTGAGATGTCATGAAACTTGGCACACACAAAGATATTCCTCGCCCCCACCTTCTATTAAAATTTCAGCCTCAAATATGGATATCTTTGGTCACACGTACCTACCCAAAATTTCTACACGGCCCTAAAACCCATGTTGGTCCTTTAGGGGTTAAGTCATTCTTACTTTTTTTTTCCTACTTATTATTTGTTTCTTGTATGTTATACATTCCTATCGTAACGATATTTCTATACATATTTATGTTTGTGCACGCGGAGGTTCATTGGTCCCAGGTACAACATCACTTAATCCGAAAGTAGTAAATTATTTAAAAAAAACACAAAATGTGTATGGAACATAGGATGTTGGAAAGTTAGTGTGGAACAATCTACTTTTACTATTTGGTTTGGGAGTGGGACTAGCCGTATTTCCTTTTTGAACTGCAGTTCCCACCCGCTTTACCAAACAAGACTATAGTTCCGGTGAAATGTTCGTCTGAAATTGTCGCTCGGTGATGCTTCGCCTTTGTCAGCTGCATCCTGATTGACAGAGAGCATTGTGCTGCTTAGATCTTGGAGCTGTAGACTGTTTTTCAATCCCAGGCAACAGCCTCATGATGACGTCGAGTGAGAGTGGACTTGCTGGTGGACGGGAGACCCTCGATGATGGGGTGATTGATTCGTGGGTTTGGGAATACCTGCTAGGTCATGCATCTGGGCAGAAGATTGCTAGAAGTATTGTGGGGGCCTTCGAGAATGGATTCCCGCTCTCGGTGGTTCGCTTGGTTCAAATGCAGTATGTCCGAGACCTGAATGAATTATACGAGGATGAGGGTCGTTTGATAGATTTGGTGTTGGCCCTCCGTTGTCTGGATTCGTTTGAAGACTCTCTTGTGGAGAGCTCGTCGGAGAATGAACAGCGGTGGCATTGGGGCCCCGGTTTGGACCAGCAGTCCTTGGAGGCTGGTGCACTCAAGCTGCCAATTCAGCTTTTGAGGAACTCGCTTGAGGGGTTGAGAGGCGAAGAGGAGGGCGACCGTAATGTTCAGCGTGCAATACGGAGGCTGTTGAAGAACTTCACGGAGCGCGTATGGCCCCAGTTTGGAGCCTTGGCTTTGCCTCGAATTGCTGCAGATGCGGTGACTTGGAGGACCCAAGGGTCGTTGGTTGTGGCACCAGGTTCTGGAGAGAAGAGGTGGCCGCGGATAGAGAAGTTAAAAGGTGCTCTTGAAGAACTCCGACTCCGGTACGCCACGTTACGAAAGCAGGTGGGCGTGGAAATAGAAGCACTTCGAGCACGTCCCAAGCAACACCAGAGTCCACAAGAATCTTCCGCGATGGCCGACAGAGTCATGGACATGGCTATGATTAAATCACGCGTTAGGTCGACCCAAGACTTCACCTCGAGGTCTGATTTTGGGCGGTCCAGCAGCTCCCCGGCATTTGTGCGGTCCATGAAGCGCTCTCTCAACTACGATTCCGATTTCAAAGACCAGCCCACCTCGGGAAAAAATGCTCTTGCCCTGCGGACACCGAAATTGGAAATGTCGCACCTCTGGCCTCCTCCTCAACCAGCGACTACTGCACCAATGTCGCACCTTCGGCCTCCTCCTCAACCAGCGACTACTGCACCCCTTGCCACTGACAATGGCGTTGTTGTTAAACGTCTCAACCAAAAGTTTACAAAGGAGGAGGATGCGGTCATTGAAGCAGGCTATCGGAAACACGGGAAACACTGGAAGACAATACTTGTGGAGAATCCTGATGTTCTCCGAGGACGAACTGATGTCAACTTGAAGGACAGGTGGCGGACTATTCAAAGAAATTTGCAGAAACAAGCCCAGTGTAGTGCTCAGTGATGAGCTTCATTTGATTTCCCATTTTGAGGTTGCCAGCGGCAAGTTAGGGTATGATTCTGGGAGTTATGAGAGTTCCGGAAGCTTTTTTCACGCTGTGTGCGTATTACAGTCATAATTTCATTATACATTGAAAATATCTTGGTCCCGAGTCCCACTGCCATTCCTGTTCTTTGAGTCTCTCATACGTTTGTTGTTGTTACTATTTGTGCTTCAGTATTGTGTGAGTTGGTTATTTGGTGGTACTGTGGGAACCAGTCAAGACGTGCGGTGGATCACAGGTTTGTGAATGGTGGTGATCGACTACCAACTCTTATGAGGTTGGATGGGATTCGAAAGATTTGTACAAACTCTTTTTTCCCAAACACTGTCAATGGCAAAAAGTTAGCTTAACTAGACTTAAACCTGGAGTTTGGACATAGAGTTCAGAAGAAGTGATGTGAAGTGTGCAATGGATGATCCGCATGTCACAAGGACGCTTTCTTCAATCTGAACTTTCTTCTTGGAAGCTCTCAAGACCGCTTTCAAGTTCCGTTGCTTGGTACTTGTACTAGCACGATAAAGGAAATTTCCGTTGGAGCTCTTGGATCACTTTCCCATTCCAACCTTGTGGTAGAAATTTTTGACCAAGTCCCCGATCCATGACGTCTTCTGTTCACTAGCTTATTGTAGTCTGATTTTTGGGGAGGCAGAAGATGTCTAGGTTGCGAATTGTCTAAATTTCCTCGATGCTTATTGTTTTCCCATCATTTGTGATTTGCGATTTCCAATTTTGTACGATGTGTGCATTTTCCCATCGGTTGAGTGGTTTGCATGGGGTCGTTGCCTGCGGCTACTGATACTATTCTGGGTGCAGGATTTGGAGTTTGCGATACTTGGATTTTGCTCATGAGCAGCGCCTTTGGTCTTTGCAAACGTTTTGAAGTTATTCCTTTGGGTTAAATGTTTGCTTCCGTGAACCGTGATCGCTCCATTGTGGACGTGGATGCCGCATGTTTCATGATGGATGTCCGTGACTTACCTCGTATGTTTGGAGAAATCGTCAAGCCCGCCAACCATAGAGCTCCTATCAGGGATTTAAAGTATTTTCATGAGTGGTTGAGTGTGATTTCAGACCCCATTGTTGTGAAGGTGAATGTTGGGGCCACCGCAGAGGGGAGGCAACGTGGCAAACGTGTGATTTGCCAAGAGTTGCGGAGGCACCACCGATTGACATTGACTATCAGCGGCGATTCGCTAGTTCTCTCGAAGAGCCAGGTCAGTATTCCTCTACAAGCCATGGTCGATGCTCTCCAAGCTTGTGGACACAAGGAATGTCGAGTGGGGTTCTATGGAATGAAATGGGCCTACCCAAATGCTCAACTGAGGATCGATCGTTGTGTTGAACTCCATACGGCTCTTCATGGTAGGCTGGCCATTATCAAAAGAAACAAATTTGACATCGGCACCCGACTGCCGACCGCAACAGTGGACGTCTTCCGCTTCAGTGAGAGACAGGTATTCCCCCATCGAATGTATAGGGAGGGAAGGGTGCATGACATGTTCAGCATTGTGGGCTTTGGTTCCATTGATTTTACCGTGCCTCATCATCCAGTGATCAAAAGCATCAAAATCTATCAGGAAATGACCCATGCTGTAATCTCGGAAATACCAAAGACTTGCTTGGATGATATGCCTAGGACCCTGCGAACTTTGCGCATACGGTTGGAACAGTTCAAGACACTGTTGCAGGATTGGGAACGCTCCGAAGATGATGAACTCAAAGAGAACATACTCGGTACGAGGATCGAAATCACGGTTGTTGGTGTTAGTTTGGTCCGAGAAGCCGCCAAGATCTGTCTTGACCTCGATCTTCTCACGATTCAGGGCATTGAAAGAATGTTGGGAGGGCCCTTCCAAGTTCGAAACATTTCCATGTATGAGGTCCTACATGAAGCTGTGTCAAAGGTTCGTGCATTCGAAGAGCAAGTGCAGGGCAGAAATGAAAACAAGCCGACCATTAGGATGCGGACTGCATTAACAGAAGCGCGGCAGGCTCTTGGATGGAGTGGCAAGCACATGCCCAACCACCTGGTGGAAGCGAGGAACTGGATTCAACTATCCGCTGTTGCTGATCAAGGAGAAAGGGAAGTCCCTGCTTTTCAATATGATGGTTGGGAGCAGGACATGGAGCATGTACGTCCAGTGATTCAGGACTTCCTTGACAATGCAAATTGGCAAAATCACAGCAATCAGCAACGTAACCCTGACCCTCATCCCATTTTCCTACAAAAAAAACGTGGGAGTGGGTATTTTAAAGTAAAGGGTGTCTACTTTGATCGTGTAAGTGGCGCTCGTCATTTTGTCAACAAGCATGGCGTTCACTGGAGGAGATGGGTTCAATCGAAGCTGCCGCCGGTAGATGTGCCTATTCCATAGTGGGTAGTTGCGAGAGCCCTCAAATAAACCCTCCCTCATCTGAAGAAAACATGGGATGTACTTGCCATTTTCACCTAACAAATGATGCATATTTTTTAGATGTGAAGTTCATTGCGAGTTCTGCTGTCCTGGAGGTTTAAGTTTTGGAATAAAAGGTTGTGTTGGCTGCAGTCTTGTGCAAAAGTTGTGATGAGTTCCATGTAGAGCTTGTGGAATTCATCAGACTAGGAGGCTTTTGTTGGGAAGGGATGGACTTAGAGGAGGTGGGAGACCGTCAGGAGGTTGTGGTGTCATGTTGGGTGGCTTTGCAGGTGTAGCTTCTTGAGCCGAACCTAGGTGGCAAGGTTGGACTCCTTGAATTGTCTTTTTGTCATTGGGTTCTCACGGTAGCCTGGTTGGACACAGAAATTGGAGTGTTGGATTTGCTTTTTGAATATGCTCAGTACTTTCAGCCCTTGAGATTTACATGTGACTGTGTGATTGATACATAAAACATTGTTCATTCCCAGTGTAGCCAATTTTCAAGGTGTTTTTCTTGTGGATGAACACAGAGGCCATCATGTTCAGCTCATATCTGGATGCCATTCAATTTATTAAAATCTTGAGCTGGAGGAATTGATTGAATGCTTTGGTATTAGTTGGAAGTTGCATGTTGGATTGTCTACATAGATATTTGAAAGAGGAAAGTACCCTTGTTGGACGCTTCAGACTGGTCTCTTACCCTAATATACCCTTGTCTTTAACTCAAAAGAATTTGGTTGTATGACGTATCTTTGAAACTGCAAAAATTGCGGTTCTCTCAGCACATATTTAGACTTTGTCTTTGCATTGTATTCCTGGATGGTGGCCAAGTCATGCACGCAAAACCACCTGAGGATGCAGTGTTGTACTTTTGGGGGCCTTGAGTAAGCTCACTGAAACTGCTTGACATGAGCTTCCTTTTACAAGCAAGGACATGGATGAAACATGTAAGCCCTAGTAATTCGTGAGTGTGTTTGTCTGATCTAATCCCACTTCATTTGCTCCATATATTTCATGCCCATCCATATGTGTGTAGGTGGCTTTTTATTGGATATCACTACTCCCGATGGAGTCTGTTGTCTCAAATTGGGATGTACAAGTTTGGATCAACCCATGTGGAAAGATTGACATACTCAACAGCGGGAACCATCTGTGGCGCACGTACTGGCTTCTATTTTGAAACTAGTGTGTAGGTGAACCTTTCTTGTATGCAACTGCAGTGTAACAGGCGGTCTTGATGTAGGAACACTCTCTGGCACACGCACTGGCTTCTATTTTGAAACTAGTGTGTAAGTGAACCTTTCCTGTATGCAATTGCAGTGCAACAGGCGGTTTTTCTGTGTTTTTTTGTGGGCAACTATGGTTCCAGCTCACATTCCAAGGCACATGCATACTTTTGAGCCTTCACGGTTGTTGTTTTTGTGCTCCCCGTTTCTTTTGTGAGTGAAATGTCGTGAGTCTCTAGCATTGCTCCATTCCTCCAGGATTCAAGCTCCATGTTCTTCCTCACAAAGATGACGACACGCACGTATGCAGGTCCTTCCGGACTACAGGTTGGCCGATTTACACTCGTCACAAACTGGATTTGGGAGTTGCTCTTGAAGAACACGTCGGGTAGAAATCTTGTTGGTACGGTTTCAGTGAGTGGTTGCTTCCCGTTTCCAATGGACACACAACGTCTCAACCAAATGATCATGGTTAGGGAATTGACCGACATGGTGGAGGATTGCAATGAGCTTATCGATGTGGACAGGGCTTTCGGTTTTCTCAGAGGCTTGCTCAAAACACTTGTCCGAAGTGATCTGGTGAACGATGAGCAGTCCAAGTGGGGACCGGGTTTCCAGCAGCTTACGTTGGGGTCAGATGAAGTTCAGGTACCAATCGAGGAGTTGTTGGCTCAAATGACTAGTTTGATGGAAGAGCATGCGACTCCGGAACAAAGCGATGAGGAAGTGAGGAAGATTTTGTGTAACTTCACTAGCTTTGTGTGGGATCTCTTCGGACCCCTTGCATTGGATGGCATCTCTGCAGGTTTCGTATCTCGGGCTGAAAGAGCTGCGCTGGTCGTGCCCCATGCTGCACAAGACCTGCATGACGAGGAATTGGAGAATATTGGGCGGGATATTGAAGGACTTCATCAAGAGCACAGGCAGTTGGTTGAGCTGCTTGGTGACCACAAAAAGTTGTACGAAAACATGGCGGCACTCAATTGCGCAGGTCCGGGAAGGAAGTTGGGGATCAGTGACAGCGTATTACAGCAGGCAAACACGATTTCCCAAAAATTCATGCCCACACCGTCTCCTTCGGAG
>CATOGU010000089.1:5000-7500 GCA_951799445.1 Pseudisothecium myosuroides | reverse complement strand
CCATTTTTTTTATCACAAGTGAATCCCAACTCCATCATAAAAAATATCACTCCATCACTTAACTCCCTCCCCATTTTTTTTATCACAAGTGAATCCCAACTCCATCATAAAAAATATCACTCCATCACTTAACTCCCTCCCCATTTTTTTTATCACAAGTGAATCCCAACTCCATCATAAAAAATATCACTCCATCACTTAACTCCCTCCCCATTTTTTTTATCACAAGTGAATCCCAACTCCATCATAAAAAAATATCACTCCATCACTTAACTCCCTCCCCATTTTTTTTATCACAAGTGAATCCCAACTCCATCATAAAAAATATCACTCCATCACTTAACTCCCTCCCCATTTTTTTTATCACAAGTGAATCCCAACTCCATCATAAAAAATATCACTCCATCACTTAACTCCCTCCCCATTTTTTTTATCACAAGTGAATCCCAACTCCATCATAAAAAATATCACTCCATCACTTAACTCCCTCCCCATTTTTTTTATCACAAGTGAATCCCAACTCCATCATAAAAAATATCACTCCATCACTTAACTCCCTCCCCATTTTTTTTATCACAAGTGAATCCCAACTCCATCATAAAAAATATCACTCCATCACTTAACTCCCTCCCCATTTTTTTTATCACAAGTGAATCCCAACCCATCATAAAAAATATCACTCCATCACTTAACTCCCTCCCCATTTTTTTTATCACAAGTGAATCCCAACTCCATCATAAAAAATATCACTCCATCACTTAACTCCCTCCCCATTTTTTTTATCACAAGTGAATCCCAACTCCATCATAAAAAATATCACTCCATCACTTAACTCCCTCCCCATTTTTTTTATCACAAGTGAATCCCAACTCCATCATAAAAAATATCACTCCATCACTTAACTCCCTCCCCATTTTTTTTATCACAAGTGAATCCCAACTCCATCATAAAAAATATCACTCCATCACTTAACTCCCTCCCCATTTTTTTTATCACAAGTGAATCCCAACTCCATCATAAAAAATATCACTCCATCACTTAACTCCCTCCCCATTTTTTTTATCACAAGTGAATCCCAACTCCATCATAAAAAATATCACTCCATCACTTAACTCCCTCCCCATTTTTTTTATCACAAGTGAATCCCAACTCCATCATAAAAAATATCACTCCATCACTTAACTCCCTCCCCATTTTTTTTATCACAAGTGAATCCCAACTCCATCATAAAAAATATCACTCCATCACTTAACTCCCTCCCCATTTTTTTTATCACAAGTGAATCCCAACTCCATCATAAAAAATATCACTCCATCACTTAACTCCCTCCCCATTTTTTTTATCACAAGTGAATCCCAACTCCATCATAAAAAATATCACTCCATCACTTAACTCCCTCCCCATTTTTTTTATCACAAGTGAATCCCAACTCCATCATAAAAAATATCACTCCATCACTTAACTCCCTCCCCATTTTTTTTATCACAAGTGAATCCCAACTCCATCATAAAAAATATCACTCCATCACTTAACTCCCTCCCCATTTTTTTTATCACAAGTGAATCCCAACTCCATCATAAAAACTAAATCATAGATTTCAAAATTGAATTGTATCAAAAAGAAATCATAGATTTCAAAATTGAATTGTATCAAAAAGAAATCATAGATTTCAAAATTTCAAATGTATCAAATAGAAATCATAGATTTCTAAATTGAAATGTACAAAAATAAATCATGCATTTCAAAATTTATATGTATCAAAAATAAATCATAGATTTAAAGATTTGATTGTACCAAAAATAAATCATAGATTGAAAGATTTAAATGTACCAAAAATAAATCATAAGTTTAAAGATTTAAATGTACCAAAAATAAATCATAAGTTTAAAGATTGAAATGTACCAAAAATAAATCATTAATTTCAGAATTTAAATGTACCAAAAATTAATCATAAGTTTAAAGATTGAAATGTACCAAAAATAAATCATTAATTTCAGAATTTAAATGTACCAAAAATAAATCATAGATTTCAGAATTTAAATGTACCAAATTTAAATCATAAATTTCAAAATTTAAAAGCCTAAACCGAAACCCTATACCCTAAACCGAAACCCTAAACCCTAAACCGAAACCCTAAACCCTAAACCCTAAACCCTACCAAATGTAAATCATAAATTATAAGATTTAAATGTACCAAATGTAAATCATAAATTATAAGATTTAAATGTACCAATAATAAATCATAATTTATGTGATTTAAATGTACCAATAAAAAAATCATAAATTATATGATTTAAATGTACCAATAATAAATTATTTATTTCAAGATTTAAATGTACCAATAATAAATCATAAATTGTATGATTTAAATGTACCAATAATAAATCATATATTTCAAGATTTAAATGTACCAATAATAAATCATAAATTATATGAACTAAATGTACTAATAATAAATAATATATTTCAAGATTTAAATGTACCAATAATAAATCATAAA
>CATOGU010000088.1:0-51482 GCA_951799445.1 Pseudisothecium myosuroides | reverse complement strand
GGCCGCATCGGGCTGGGCGATCGGGCAGTACCTGGAGAAAGCCTTCACCGCGATCGGCGCGGCGAACATCAATCGGGACTCGATCAAGACGTTCCTCACGACGAAGACCGTTCCGAGCGTGCCGATGTACAACGGGCCGGTCGGCCGCGCGAACGGCACCAAGGTGTTCCCTGCGCTCGGCTACATCAAGACCTACATCCAGACCATCGACAAGGACGGCCAGCACATCCAGGGCACACCGCTCGATCTGAGTGCCACGACCGCCACGCTGACCAAGTCCTGAGCGCGGCTCCCGTGACCAGCATGCAGGGTTCCGTCGTGCTGGTCACGGGCGCCGCTCGACGTCAGTCCGAAGTCCTACGGGCAGGCCGACGTGGTGCCCGTCCCGGTGCTGTCCCACCCGGTGTGCTGGCAGAGACCGCCCAGCGGCGATGAGCACCGGCACCGGGCGCACCAGTTTCCGTACCTGTCCGCTGTGCGAGGCGGGCTGTGGGCTGGCCATCACGCTCGACGGTCGCGAGGTGCGGGGCATTCGCGGTGATGCCGAGGACGTCGCGTCACACGGCTTTCTGTGCCCGAAGGGCGCGGCCCTCGGTCATCTGCATGACGACTCGGATCGACTGCGGATGCCACTCATCCGTCGCGGGGGTCAGCACGTCCCAGTGCCGTGGCATCAGGCGTGGGCGGAAGTGCATCGTGTGCTGGCCGCGGCCATTGAGCGACACGGGCCGGAGTCGTTGACGCATTACATCGGGAACCCGAACGCTCACCACCTCGCCGGGCTCCTGTACACCACAGCGATCGGTGCCGCGCTCGGTTCGCCGTACGTCTTCTCGGCCGGAACGGTCGATCAGCAGGCGAAGCAGGTCGCAGTGGCCTGCCTCTACGGGAACGAATGGTCGATCCCCGTTCCCGACATTGACCGGACCGATTACCTGCTGATTCTCGGCGCGAACCCGCACGTGTCCAACGGGTCGCTGTGGATGGTGCCCGACTTCCCGGGACGGGTAAAGGCCCTGCAGGCACGTTCGGGCCGGCTGGTCGTCGTGGACCCTCGACGCTCCCGGACGGCGAAAGCCGCCGACGAATGGGTCTCGATCGTGCCCGGGACCGACGCGCTGTTCCTCATGGCGCTCGTACACACCCTGTTCGCCGACGGCCTGGCGCAACCAGGCGTCCGGCTCACCCGCTTCATCTCCGGCGTCGACGAGGTCGAGCAACTCGCTGCGTGCTTCACGCCGGAAGCGGTGGCGCCGGTCTGCGGTATCGCCGCTGCGGTCATCAGGCGGATCGCCCACGATCTGGCGTCCGCCCGCGCGGCCGCGGTCTACGGACGCGTCGGCACGACCACCCAGTCATTCGGTACGACGACGAGCTGGCTCATCGAGGTTCTCAACGTGCTGACCGGCAACCTCGACCGTCCGGGCGGCGTGTTGTGGAACCTGCCCGCCGTCGGCGGTGTCACCACGAGCGGCGAGCCGCGCTTCGGGCCAGGATTCGTCAGCGGCGAGCACCGGACGAGGGTGCGTGGTCAGCAGGTACTCCTGGGCCAGACGCCTATGGCCGTGCTCGCCGAGGAGATCGAAGCAGGGCACATCCGGGGGCTCGTCACTCTCGCTGGCAACCCGGTGCGATCGGCGCCGAACTCGACCCGGCTTGACCACGCGCTCGGATCCCTGCACGGGATGATCTCCGTTGACTGCTATCTCAACGAGACGACTCGGCACGCCGACGTCATCCTGCCGCCGCCGAGTCCATTGCAGCGACCGCACTATGACGTGCTTCTGGCGTCTTTCGGGGCCCGGAACGTCGCCCATTACAGCCCCAGAGCGCTCCCGCTCGAGCCCGGCCAACCGGACGAGTGGGAGATCTTCGCCAAGCTCGCCATGATTGCGTCCGGCTCGGCACCCGATGCCGACCCGACCGAACTCGACGCCGCGATGGCCGCCGGCACCGCAGCCGCGCTGGCTCCCGGCACCGACCCGGCCGGGACACGGCTGCTCGAGGAGGTGTCGGCGACCGGGCGGGTCGGCCCCGAGCGGCTGCTGGACCTGTTGCTGCGCACCGGACCCTACGGGCTCACCCTGGACGACCTGCTCATAGCGCCGCACGGTGTGGATCTCGGTCCACTGAACTCGCGGCTACCCGACGTCCTGCGCACACCCAGCGGCACGGTGGAGCTTGCTCATCCGTGGCTCACCGCCGACGTCGAGCGACTGCGCGATCGTCTGGACACGCGTCGGGACGCGGGGAGCCCGCCGTTCCTGCTCGTCGGGCGGCGTAACCTGCGCTCAAACAACTCGTGGATGCACAACCTCGCGGTTCTCACCAAGGGTCGGACCCAGTGCACCGCGCAGATCCACCCAGACGACGCGCACCGCCTCGGTATCGCCGACGGGGACGAAGTGACCGTACGCAGCCGCGTCGGCCAAGTCCGCGCGCCGGCCGAGCTGACGGTGGACATCCGACCGGGCGTCGTCTCGATTCCGCACGGATGGAGTCACGACGTGGACGGGGTGGGGCTGTCGAACGCGCGACGGCTCACTGGCAGCAACGCCAACGTGCTCGCCGACGAACTCGAGGTCGACCCCCGTTCCGGGACGTCGGTGCTCAACGCCATCCCGGTATGGGTGCACGGCCCGC
The DNA here is from genome assembly GCA_951799445.1 of Pseudisothecium myosuroides. NCBI lineage: Eukaryota > Viridiplantae > Streptophyta > Bryopsida > Hypnales > Lembophyllaceae > Pseudisothecium > Pseudisothecium myosuroides. The sequence goes on along the minus strand of CATOGU010000088.1, from coordinate 48,839 downwards.
ACCGCTCCGTCGTCAGCCCGTGAGCCGTTCGATGTGCGCGCGCAGCAGTTCCGTGACGCGGCCCGGCTGCTCCTCGGGCAGGAAGTGCCCGGCGTCCTCGACGACGACAACCTCGGCGCGTTCGGCGATCTCGTCGGCCAACGGGGCCAGGAACGGCCCGAGCGAATAGGCGCCTCCGGCAAGCAGGACCGGCATGGCAAGCTTGCCGAGCCTCGGTAGATCGGCCGCGTTCACGATCCCGTCGTCGTCGAACGCGGCGTAGCTCTTGATATTGGCCTCCAGCACTCCGGACCGTCGCGCCAGCTCGGTGTAGTGGGCGCGGTCCGCGGGGGGCACCGAGTCGTGGTTGACGGTGAAGGTGTCGAAGATCCAGTCGAAGTAGATGTCCTCGCGACCGCTGATGAGGCGGGTCGCGAGCTGCACCTGCTTGTGAAAGCCGAAGTGCCACGACCGGCCGAGCGCGACCAGGCCGCGGAAGTGTTCCGTTCCGGGAATGACCGCGTCGAGCATGGCCAGCGTCAGGACCTCGTCGGCGAACTGGCGGGCGTAGGCGTAGGCGATCATCATGCCGATGTCGTGGCCGACGATGTGCGCCTCGTCGATGCCCGAGACGTGGAGGACCTCGTGCAGGTCACGAGCCATCGTCTGCTTGTCGTAGCCACCCTCAGGAGTGCTCGAGTCACCGGCGCCGCGGTAGTCCGGCACGACGACCGTGTGGTCGGCAGCCAGCGACAGGGCGACATGCCGCCAGGTGTAGCCGTTCTGCGGGAAGCCATGGATCAGCAGGATCGCCGGGCCGGTACCGGCACGACGGACGGCGATGTCGGCACCGCTCGAGGTGGTCACCAACTGCTGGGTGAAGCCCGGGAACCCGTAGGGCGTCTCGTGCTCGGTCATCGTCGATCCCTTCACGGGTCTGGTGTGCACAATGCGGTCAACTGACGGCCAGCAGCGCGCCGGACAGCCGGCGCCACGCGGTCCGGGGCATCGGGGCACCGGTGGCCTGGATGACCTTGATGCAGACGTGGTCGGCACCGGAGTCGACGTGCGCCCGGACGCGAGCCGCGATGTCGTCCTCGCTGCCCCACGCGAACAGCGCGTCGACGAGCTTGTCGCTGCGCTCGGCGACGTCACGTTCGGTGAAACCGAGCCGAAGCCAGTTGTTGACGTAGTTGGGCAGGTGGCTGTACCGCGCCAGTTGTTCGCGGCCGATCTCGCGCGCCATCGCGGCATCGGTCTCAAGGATGACGCCCTGCTCAGGTGCGAGCAGGGCGTCCTTGCCCAGGCGCCCGCGCGCCGTGCGGGTGTGCTCCGGCGTGACGAGGTACGGATGAGCGCCGGCCGTACGGCGACGGGCCAGGTCCAGCATCTTGGGCCCCTGGGCCGCGATGACGAGTTGCCCGGCCGGTACGCCCCCTGCATCGAGGCCGTCGAGATAGTCGACCATGGTCCGCATCGGCGAGGAGTAGGCGTCCCCGACGACCGGTCGATGACTGACACCGAGGCCCAGCAGCAGCCGCTGCCGCCGGCTCGCCGGCAACCCCGCCCACCATGCGGCAACATCGTCAGCCGGGTGCTCGTAGACGCTGAGGATTCCCGTGGCCACCGTGACCGCATCGGTGGCGGTGAGCACCCGCTCGAGAGCGGCGAACAGGTCGTGGTCGAGCTGCGGTAGCCACAGCGCGGAGTACCCGAGCTGCTCCAGCTCCGCGGCTGCCTCCGCGACCTCGGCAGCGTCGCCGATGCGCAGCTCGGGCGACCAGACACCGACTCCCGTCAGCTTCGTGGAACTCACTTCAGCGCGGCGGTTTGCGCGGCGACATCGATGACGTCGTCCGTGAAGTGCTGGCCCTCGCCGTCGACGAGCACGATCCGCGTCTTGATGTAGGCGAGCGCCGGGAACTTCGCGGTCGCGTTCGCGTGGCCGACCGGACCGTCGTACATGGGGACGCCCGTGTACGTCCTGGTGGTCAGGGCGGTCTTGAGGGACGCGCGGGTGATGTTCTTCGGGCCGAGACCCTCGAGAACCTTCTGCAGGTACTGGCCGGTGGCCCAGCCGGACTCGGCCTGCCCGTTGTCGAGGTCCTTGGCGTAGCCGTACTTCGTCATGGCGTTGCGGTACGCCACCACGTCCGGCGTGTTCCCGGCCGGGTCCGGGAAGTCGGCGGTGGTGACGACCTTCAGGCCCTGCGCAGTCGCCGGGGTCACGACCTTCTGGACGTCGGGCGTGATCGTGCCGCTGCCGAGCATGATCGTTCCCTTGAAGCCGAGGCTCGCGGCGGTTTGGATGATCTTGATGACCGCCGGCACCGTCTCGATGACCACGATCGCCTGCGCGCCCGCGGCCACGGCCCGCTGCACGGGGCCGCTGAAGTCGGCGGCCGTCAGCGGCGCGGTGATGTTGGCGACCAGCTCACCGCCGGCCGCGCTGGTCGCAGCCTTGATCTCCTGGTTCACCAGGTCGAGCTGCGGCACGTCCAACCGGATCTGCGCGATCTTGCTCAGCTTCAACGTATTGATCGCGTACTCGGGCATCGCCTGGTAGGACGCCAGGGCGGTGGGTACGACACACACCGTCGACCCGGTCCCGTCCACGTCGCCGGCAGAGTTGCCGGCCACCGATACCCACGGAATCCCGGCCTTCATGAAGCCGGGTCCGGTGATGGCGCTGGAGTACGGGCTGAACCCGGTACCGAGCAGGATCTTGGCGTTCTGGACCTGGTTCCGGGTGCATTGCGTAGCGCCGGCGGTCGTCCCCTGGTCGTTGCACCGAATGAGTTTCACCGGGCGCCCACCGATGCCGCCGTGAGCGTTGAGGTCCTTGGACCACGCAGTCAATCCGTCACCGACGTAGTAGTCGGCGAATCCGTTCCCGTTGTCCGACTCGGGGACGCCGATGGTGATCGCCTCGCCGGAGGCGGCAGCGCCCGCCTTCGTGGATCCGGTCGGCGCAGATCCCGTGTTGTCGTCGGAGGACCCCGAGCTTCCGCACGCGGTCAGGCACGCGACCGCGAGTCCGGCGGACAGGACCGAGAATGTTTCGACGAAGCGCTTCATTGCTGCTCCCAGCTTTATAAGTGGGCGCTAACATACTGCGTGTGGGAAAGTTGCGGCAAGGTTTCCGGCGCGACAACCCGGAACCAGCCGGTCGCCGAGAAGGAGCAGCGCATGAGTTCGTCGCCCGGCGTGCCGGCTGATGTCAAGACACAGCACAGCATCGAGCACGTGCTGCACGCCTATGCGCGGCTGGTGGACGCCTACGAGCCCGACCGCATCGCCGATCTGTTCACTGAGGTCTGCTGGGTGGATTACGGTCCCGGCTCGCCGACCAACGGCCCGATGCGCAGCCGCGCCGAGGTCGCCGAACGGTTGCGCCACGGTCTGTCGATCTTCACCGCCACGAGTCACCACGTCTCCAACGTGCAGGTCGAACTGCACGGTTCGGACCGGGTATCTGCAGTGAGCTACCTCTACGCCTGGCACCGCTTCGTAGCGGACCGTCCAGAGGCGGAGATCTGGGGCCAGTACCACGATCGCCTGGAGCGGCAACACGGGCGGTGGCTGATCACTCACCGGGTGCTTCACGTTGCCGGGCAGCGGAACTTCCCGATCGAGTTCCGACCAACGGTGCGACGCCCGGCCGCTAGCCCGGTGACGCAGGCGTAGGCCGGTCCTCGGGAAGCGGCTGCCGCTGACCCGTAGTGGCAGCGCTCTCCACCGCGGCCAACACCTGGTGGTAGTGCACGGCGGTGCGGAAGTTCGGATCGGCGTCACGGTGCTCGCCGATGGCCCGTACGGCCTCGAGGTAGATCTCGGCGACGTTGGCCGGTGGGCCGGTCAGGCCGTGCGCGCCCGTAGGCACCTCGAGCGGGCGCACCGCTCCGTCGGGGCCCCGCAGCTCGATCGCCCACTCGCCGATCCACAGCGACGAGGCGCCGGCGGCAGGGCGGATGAACAGGCAGCCGTCGGTCCCCATGACGGTCATGGCGAAGCCGGCCGCGGCCGGCGGATTGCCGCCCTGCACGACGACGGTGGTGGTGACGCCGCTCGGCGTGACGCCGGTGACGATCACCTGGTTGGGTGGCGGCCCGTCGATGGACTCGTCGGAGTCGACGACCCCGATGCGTTCGAGGCGGTTGTGCAGCAGTGCTGACACCGATGCCGGCCCACCGAACACCGAGGCCAGGGTGGCCAGGACATGCCCCCCGGAAACGGTCAGGTTGGTGACGCCGGCGTGCGGATCGGCTGCCCAGCGCAGGGATTCCGGGATGCGGCTGCCGTTCATGCCGGCGTAGACCGTGGCGCTCACCGATTCGATGTCGCCGATCGTTCCCCTGTTCACGACGTCGCGCAGGAAGCGGGTTCCCGTGGCCACCCGACCCTGCAGCCCGATGACGTGCACCCGGTCCGAAGCCTCGGCGAGGTCGGCGAGCTCGCGCGCCTCGTCAAGGGTGCGACCGAGCGGCCATTCGCAGTACACATGCTTGCCGTGAGCGAGTGCGAGACGCACGACGTCGGAGTGAGCAGGGACCTTCACCGCCACGGTGACGAGGTCCACGTCCGGACAGTCCACGAGTTCGGCGACGTTGCTGAAGGCGTGCTCGACGCCGAACGCTGCGGCCGCCGCAGCGGCGGACTCGGGACGGGTGGTGGCCACGGCGGCCAACCGAACACCGTTGAGGGCCGCGAGCGCCGGGACGTGAGCCATGCCGGCCCAGCTGCGTCCAGGGCTAGCCCCGACGATGCCGACGCCCACCGTGCCGTTGTGCTCAGTCATGTACTCGCGCGCTCCGTCTGGGTCGTCCGACAGCTGGGCTCATTTGACCAGCAGTCCGGCGTCGATAGGCAGGGTGACACCGGTGATGTAGCGGCTTTCGTCCGAGGCGAGGAAGCAGACGGCATTCGTCACGTCGTCAAGCTCCATCCAGGCAACGGGTAGCAGGTTCAGGTCGGCGAAACCCGGCCGCACGTCGTCGACCGTCGGCGCATCGAGATCGGGACGGAACAACTCGTAGCTGGCCCGATTGTGGATCATCGCGGTGTCCACACTTGAGGGGTGGATGCTGTTCACCCGGATGCTGTGCACCGCGAGTTCCGCGGCGAGAGAACGCATGACCCCGACGATGCCGTGTTTCGCGGCCGCGTAGTGCACCAGGTGCGCCATCCCCTTCAGGCCGAGGGTCGAGCTGGTCAGGACGATGGACCCTCCCCGGCCGCCGGCGACGAGATGTGGCACGGCGGCCCGGCAGGTGTGCCACACGCCGGTGAGGTTGATGTCGATCATCTCCTGCCACGCCTGCGAGGTGAGCTCGTCCCACCGTCCGTGGCCGACGATCCCCGCGTTGGCACAGACAATGTCCAGGCGGCCCAGTTGCGACACTCCGGCCGAGACGGCGTGCTCGAGGGCACTGAGGTTCCGGACGTCGGCGGGCGTGGCCACGATGCGGCGGCCGAGCTGTTCGACGAGCTTCACGGTCATTGCCAGATCGGCGGCCGACCCCATGGGATATGTCGCGCTGTTGACCTGCTCCGCAGCCACGTCGATGGCGATGATGTCCGCACCCTGCTCGCGAGACGGACCGCGTGGTTGCGGCCCTGACCTCGAGCCGCGCCGGTGACGAAGGCGACGCGCCCCGCAAAACGTTGGCGCGGAGCGTCACCCATCGTTGACGGACACGGCGTGCGGTTCAGGCTGTTTCGCAGCAGGCTCCGTCGCCCTTCCGACCGGTACGGGACGCTGCCGCGGCCTGCTCGCCACCTTGCTGTCCGAGGCAACCGCCGACGGTGCAGACGTCTCCGCGCGCGCACGACGCCTGCGGTCGCGGGCCTGCCGCAACTGGTTCGGCATACCGGCCAGCCCATCGGGGTGCGCGGTCACGATCTGGAGCAGGGCGAGACCGGCCAGCGCCTGCTCCCACTCGTTGTTCCAGATCGAGCTGGCCAGGTGCGACACCACGCCATTGGGCGTGAACAGCAAGCCGGCCAGCACCGCCCCGGGTATCGAGCCGATCCCGCCCAGGTAGGCCAGGCCGAGGAAGAACACCGACTGCAGGATGTCGTAGCTCTCGTAGCTGACCTGCGAGGAGCGGTAGGCGAGCAGGGAACCGGCCAGACCGGCCAGGAACGAGGAGAAGGCGAAGGCGAGCACCTTGTCGCGCGCCACCCAGATGCCCGACGCGGCGGCTCCCCGCTCGTTGACGCGAATGGCCAGCAACCGTTGCCCGAGATGTGACAGCCGCAGCCGGGCCACGGCATACAGGCTGAGCCCGACCGCGACGACCACGGCGATGCCGAACGAACGAGGGTGGGTCAGGGAGTCGAGGTCCCAGCTGCCGATCGTCGGCGAGGGAATGATCCGCCCCGAGGTCGTTCCGCTGAGCTTCGGGCTGTTGAACACCATCGACTGCAGGGCGAGGCCACCGGCCAGGGTGACGACGGCCAGTTCGACCCCGCGTACCCGCAGGGCGGGGACGGCCATGACCAGCCCCAGCGGGACCGCAGCCAGCGCACCCAGCAGGCCCGCCCACGGAAAGCCGATGCCGTGGTCGGCGGCGAACACCGAGGTGACGAGCGCCCCGAACCCGGCGATCGCCAGCTGGACGAGAGAGACCTGACCGGTGTAGCCCAGCACGACGACGAGGGACACGCACAGCAGCGCACCGAGCAGGCTCACCGACAACGGGTCCGCCCAGGACCTGGGCAGGAACGCGAACCAGGCCGCACAGGCCAGGGCGCCGGAACCGAGGACGATCGCCGGGTGCCGCATGGCGGTGGCGCGAGGCAAGCGCATCTGCAGGGCCGCGTCGCGTAACGGGATGGCGTGTCCGCGCACCATCACGACCAGGATGATCACCAGGACGGGCAGCGCCTGTGACCAGCCCACGAGGTCGGTCTTCTCCTGCCAGGAGGCGGAATGAGCATCGATCAGCGGTTGCGCAACTCCGATCACCAGTGCGGCGCCGAAGGTGAGCCAGAAGGACTTGAATCCGCCGAGCAGTGCCGCAGCGATGGCGGTCACCAGCAGCAGGGTGAAGTACGTCGGCGAGATCGGCACCAGCGAGGCGAGAAGGATGCCGGCTCCGCCGGCAAGGGCCGACCCGACGGCCCAGTTGGCGAACGCGACGAGCTGCGGCGAGCTGCCGGTGAGCGTCACGGCCTGCTCGTTGTCCGCCAGGGACTGGGTGAGCAGTCCGAAGCGGGTCCAGCGGAACACGACCCACAGCAGCGCGGTGGCCACCGTGGCGATGGCGACGATCCATAGCCGGTCGAGGCCGATCACGAAGTGCGGGTGGCCGAACGGCAACTTGACCGGACGTTGCGGGATCAGCGCGCTCGGTTCGGGCGTTGCGTCGCCGGTCAACGATTGCACGGTGGACTGGATGAGCAGCATTAGCCCCAGGGTGGCGACGATCTTCGCGAGCGGGGGTGCCTGCGCGAGGCGTTTCATCACGAACCACTGCATGGCTGCCCCGATGGCGATCGACATGCCGATGCCGCCGGCGATCGCGACGGCGGTGGGCATGCCGTGGTTGCCAAGCCAGATGTAGGTGTACACCGCAGCCGTGGCCTGGGCGCCGTGGGCGAAGTTCAGGACACCCGAGCCCTTGAAGGTGACGACGAGACCCAGGGCCAGCAGGGCAACGGCCCCGGCCGTACCGAGTCCGCTGAGTGCTAGTTGGATGTCGAGGTGCATTGACGAACCGTCCTGGTGTGAGGGACCGACGTGCGGTCAGGAAGAAAGTGACGGAACGGCGGCGTCGTCGTCGAGCGCCTGCTCGCCGAGGTAGCTGGATTCGACCGCCGAGCGGTCGGCCAACAGCTCGGCGCCAGTGCCTTGAAGGACCACCTGACCTCGGGACAGCACGTACGCCCGGTCGGCGACGGCCAATGCCGCCGACACGTGCTGCTCGACGAGCAGCACGCCCAGCCCCGTGTCGTCGGCCAGGACGCGAAGCCGCGCGAGGAGGCGCTGGACGATGACCGGTGCGAGACCGAGGGAGAGCTCGTCAACGAGCAGAACATCCGGTCTCATCAGCAGCGCCCGGGCGAGCGCGAGCATCTGCTGCTCGCCGCCGGACAGCAGGCCGGCGCGTCGACCACGCAGCGCGTTCAGTTCCGGGAACAGCACGTAGGGGTCGGTCGTGCTTTTCCGGACGAGCCGGAAGTTCTCGGAGACGGTGAGCGACTTGGCCAGCGCCCTTCCCTCGGGGACCTGGACCAAACCGGCGGCGGCGATGTGGTGGGCTGCCTTGCCCGCGATCTCTGTGCCGTTGAACGTGATCGAACCGGATCGCGGGCGCAGCAGCCCGCTGATCGACAGCAGGGTCGTCGATTTGCCGGCACCGTTCGCGCCGAGCATGACGACGACCTCACCGTGGCCGACCGAGACCGACACGGATCGCACGACCGACGGCCCGTCGTAGCCGGCGACGAGATCGGAGACGGCAAGGACCGTTTGCTGGCCCGTCATGGGTATCAGTCCTCGCCCAGGTAGGCGCTGACGACGTCCGGGTTGGCGCGGATCTCCGACGGTGTGCCTTCGGCGAGCGGGCGGCCGAAGTTGATGACGGTGATCCGGTCACAGATGGACAGCACCAGGGACATGTCGTGATCGATGAGCAGAACGCCTACCCCCGAATCGGCGAGGTCCCGAATGAAGCCGGCGAGGACGAGCGACTCGTTGGTGTCCAAGCCGGCCGCGGGCTCGTCGAGGAGCAGGACCGTCGGATCACAGGCGACTGCGCGCGCGAGCGCGACGAGGTGACGCTGCCCCTGGGACAACTCGGAGACGTCACGCTTCAGGACCGGTTGGAGGTCGAACTGCTCGACCACCCGGGTGACGTGACCGGTGGCGGCGCGGCCGGTGATCGTGCGGCTGGCCACGGCGATGTTCTCGGCGACGGTGAGGTCGTTGAAGAGCTCGAGGTGCTGGAAGCTGCGGATGAGTCCTCGTTGCGCGCGGCGGTGCGGCGAGGTGCTGCTCAGGTCGTGGTCGCCGAGACGCACCGTGCCCCTGGCCGGTTGGACGAAGCCGGACAGGGCATCGATGAACGTGGTTTTGCCTGCTCCGTTGGGCCCGATGAGACCGACGATCTTGCCCGGTTCGACGACCACGGACGCGCCGTCGAGCGCAACCACACCACCGTAGTTGACGGTCAGGTCGGAGGCCGTCAACGTCGCGGCGGTGCCCGACTCGGCATGCGTTCGAGGTTCATCCAGAACCTGAGTCACCACGTGCTCCTCACTAGCCGATCCGACATCGCCGCACACCCCGGTGCGAGTGTGAGTGCTCGCTGACTTTGCACTCTGCCGACGGGTGTGTCAAGGCTCACTGCGGTGTCGTCATGGCCTTGCTTCGCTGATTCTTCGCGGATTGACCATCCGGTTAGTGATGGCTAACATTTGCGCGGTGAATGCGCCCGGAACGGCCCTGCCGACCGGCGCTATTGAGGTCGGGATCTTCGTCACCGAGCTCGAACGTTCGACCCGCTTCTACTGCGATCTTCTCGACTTTGTCGTCGTCGGCGAGGTCCACTTACCCGGGGTCACCATGCGCGGTCTCGGCCGGCACGGGTGCCTGGTCAAGCTGGTGGCGCTCGACGATCCGGTGTCCGCGACCAATCCCGCCGGTGTGGCTATCGGCTTGCGCTACCTCACCGTGTACGTCGACGACGTGGCGTCCGCCGCTGCACGCTGCACGGCCACTGGCGCGGAGTTGCTGCGTCCACTCGGTGACTTCAGGGTCGGCGACGAGGCCGTCCACCGAGCCGTGACGGCGATCGTCGGCGATCCCGACGGCAACCGCATTGAGCTGTGTCAGGGCTCGCCGTGGCAGCCGGCAGCACCGTGACCGCGCTCAACATCGGTAGCGCGCGGCCAACGGTGGCGGACCGGATGGGGCGCATCGGCGTGTGGACCGATGTCTTCGACCGCACGCCCGCGCAGGACATCCCCGCGCTGGCGCGAGCCGTGGAAGGCGCACAGCTGCCGGCGTTGTGGATCCCGGAGGTCCGCGGCGGACGCGACGGAATGACCCTGGCCGCCAGCCTGCTGGCGGCAACCAGGGAGATCGTCGTTGCGAACGGCATCGTGCGCATCGCCGATCGCGCGCCGGCCGGTCTGGCTTCGGCCGCCCAGCTGCTCGCCGACGCTCACCCCGGACGCCATCTGCTCGGGGTGGGTGTGGGTGCCGTCGCGCCGGCCGGCGACTCCCCGGTGCGCGTCATGGCGAGCTACCTGACCGCCATGGACCGACACCACGCGGCCCTCACCATGCCGGTCCAGCATCCGCCGGCACGCGTCGTGGCCGCATACGGGCCGGCGATGACCCGTTTGGCCGGGACCGCCTCGCACGGCGCCCATACCTATCTCGTGCCGATCGAACACACGGCCCGCACGCGCGCAGCATTGGGGCCCGCGCCACTGTTGGCCGTCGAGCAGACGGTTCTCGTGGACTCCGATCCGGCCAGGGCCCGCGCGACGGCGCGGGCCTTCCTGGCCGTCTACCTGACGATCGGATACAACCGGGCGAAGTTCGCACGGCTGGGCTACTCCGACGCCGACCTCGACGACGACGGCAGCGACCGCCTCGTCGACGACCTCGTCGCACACGGCGACATCGACGCGGTTCGCGCTCGCGTCGAGGCCCAATTGGCGGCGGGCGCCGATCACGTAGCCGTGCAGTTCCTCGGCACACGTACCCCCGACGACTTCCGGGCCGGGCTGACCACCTGGGTCCCGGAACTACTCGGATGACCGGATCAGGGTCGTCGCCATCGGTCACGAGCGATGAGATCGCTCGACGCGCGGGAGTCAGTGTCGGCGGCGTGTACCGCTTCGCGACGAAGGACGACGTGGTCAGCGCGCTCGTCAAGCAATTGCTACCGACGTCATCGCCAGTGGCGATGCCACCTCGACGTGGTGCTGACCGGGCTCACCGGACGACCGACGCCGGTATCCGCCGGTAGGTGAACGACAGGCCCATCTCGTCGGACAGCTGAGTGCCGTCGAGATCGATCTCGAAGCCGGGCATCAGGTCCAGGATCGTCTCGACCTCTACGCGCAGCAGCAGCCTGGCCAGGTAGATGCCCAGACACCGGTGGATGCCCCATCCCCAAGCGAGGCTGCCGTTGCCGGCAACCCGACGCTCGATGTCGACCTGGTCGGCGCGATCGAAATGATCGGGATCGCGGTCGGCCGCCATGATGAACAAGTAGGCCTTGTCACCCGCCGCAAGAGTGTGGCCGGCGACGTCGACGTCCTGCGTCACGGTCCGCGCGGCGCCGGTTGCCGGAGCGTGGACGCGGATGATGTCCTCCACGGCCTGCGGGATCAGTCCGGGGTTCTCGATCAGCCGGGCTCGCTCGTTCAGGTTCCGCTGCAGGTGGACGATGACCGATCCGAAGGCGGAGTTCGTCGTGTGGAACCCGGCTACCACCAGCAGCAGGCACATATTCACGATCTCGGCGTCGGTGGGCATGCGCCCGTCAGGCAGCGGGTCGCACGCCAGGTGGGTCATCAGGTCGTCGCGCGGGGTGGCGCGCCTGTCCCGGATCTCGAGGCGAAACTGTTCCTCCATCCACGTGCGGTCGGCGTCGATCGACTCCACGGTCATGTCGTCGCTGCGGCCCGCGTCGGCCATCTGCCGCGCCAGCGCGGCGCTGAACTCAGGACGGCGGTCGGCGGAGATGCCAAGGATCGTGAGCATCACGGTGCCCGGGACGATCGCCGAGAAGTCCGACAGGAACTCCCACGAGCCGCGCTGCCGCAACGACAGGACGAGCTCTCGGACGTGGGCGCGGATCATCGGCTCGTGTCGGGCCACACCCTCGCGGGTGAACACGTGCTGCAGGAAGTGCCGGTAGCGGCTGTGGTCGGGCGGGTCGGCCGTGACCGGGATGTGCTGCGTGCCGAGACCGAGGTCCGGAATGGCGACGCCCGAGGCCGAGGAGAAGGTGGCGTGGTCGCGGAAGGCAGCGGCGACGTCGGCGTGTCCGGAGATGACCCAGTAGCCGCCGTGCGCCGGCGTCCACGCGACCGGGCACCTAGTGCGTTGCTGGTCAGCAGCACCCAGCGGGTCGGCGGCGAACTCGGCGCTGTGGTGGTCGAATTCGACAACCGGACGGCTGCTCGTCGGCGGACGCATCACACGGCTTCCACTCGCGCGGCGAGGTGGTCGGTGGCGGACGCGCCCTCGGCGAAGGCCCGGAGCGCGCCGCGTGGCGCCCGAGCGTCTCCGACGACGACGTGGGGCAGACCAGCGCGTTGGACGCCCAGGAACAGGTCGGTGTGTGGACGGGGCTGCACGAGTACGACCGCGTCGGCGGGAACGGGGGCGAGCGCCTCGTCGCCGCAGCGCAGTTCGGTCGTGTGCCTACCCGCCGCGGTGACGTCGGTGCTGGTCATGATCGCCACGCCGGCTGCCCGCAGCGCCTGCGCAAGCTGCGTGCGGACGGAGTAGCCACCGGTGGGGGCGAACGTTGCGAACGGTGTCGCCAGGGTGACCTGCTTGCCCAGCTCGGCAAGACGTTCGGCAACCAGCCCGCCCTGCATCCCGCCGAAGCGGTCGACGACGATGACCCGCGCTCCGACGGGCTCGTACAGCGCACTGATCTCGGAGAGGAGCGTCGCTCCCGGCTCGACCGGCAGACCGGTCAGATCGGGTTCGGTGCCTGTGGCGAGCACGACCAGGTCGGGCGCCAGGCCGGCCAGCAGCTGCGGCGTCGCCTCCGTGCGCAGCCGGATCTCCACTCCCAATGCCGCCAGTTGGCGGGCGAGCCACTCCACCGCGCCGAACAGCTCCGCGGCCCGGGTCGACCGAACGTGCCGCAGCGCGCCACCGACCTCCGGCTCCCGCTCGACGAGCACGACGGCGTGCCCGTGCAGTGCGGCCACCTCGGCAGCCTTGAGCCCGGCCGGTCCGGCGCCGACCACGACGACGCGGCCGGGGGCGACGCGCGGGCGCCCCGGCCGTGCGTCGCCCGGCACGTCGGTGTTGTGCAGGCACAGCATCGACAGCCCCACCAGCCGACGGTCGACGCACTCGTTGCTGCCCACGCACGGCCGGATGGTCGCGCCGGCATGCCGAGCGGTCTTGCGCACGAAGTCGGGGTCGGCGATGTGCGCCCGCGTCAGACCGACGAGGTCACACTGGCCGGAAGCCAAGGCCTCGTTGGCCTGTTCGGGGGTCGTGACCCGGCCGACGCCGATGACCGGGACCGCGGCCCCGATCGCCGCCCGCAGCCGGCTGCCGAGCTCGACGAGTCGACCCGCCGGTTGCCGGTAGGAGCCCGGGTCCGCCAGCGCGTAGTCGGGGAACCGCGACCCGACGGTGTTGTCCAGCAGGTCGATCGCACCGTGCGCGACGAGTTGGCGGGCGATATCGAGCAGCTGCTCGCTGGACAGACCGCCGTCCCCAGTCGCCCGGAGATCGTCGAGAGTGGCACGAAAGCTCAGCAGGAGGTCGTCGCCGAGGGCGCTGCGCAGTGCGGTGAGCACCGCTGTCGCGAAGGCCAGAGGGCGGCCCCACTCATCGGTGCGTCGGTTGCCCCACGGGCTGTAGGACTGCTGGACGAGGTATCCGTGACCGCCCTGCAGTTCGACCCCGTCTAAACCGGCCTCGCGCACCGTCATGCCGGCGCGGGCGTGCGCGTCGATCATCTGGTGGATCTCGTCGCCGCTCATGGCGTGCGTCGCCTCTCCCAGCGGCGACGGGTCGCCGCTGAAGGACCAGATCGGCCGCCGCCCGTGCAGGCTCTCGGACGTGCCCTGTGCGCCGAAGCTGGTCAGTTGCAGCAGGACCCGCGCGCCTTCGCTGTGGATCGCGTCGGCCATCAGCGACAGCCGCTCGGCGTAGCGCTCCGGCCACTGCTCGTCGAGCGGCTCGACTTGCAGGTACTGCAGGATGATCAGCCCGACGCCGCCCGCGGCGCGCCGGCGCTGGTAGGTGATGTAGTCCTGCCCGGATTCAGCGAGGTTCCAGAAGCCCGGGAACGCGCCGTGCGCGGTACTGACGGCGCGGTTGGGCAGCACCACGCCACGTACCCGCAAAGGTTCCAGCAGCGGGGTGGGCGAGTTGGACAGCACGGGATCAGCCGGGTGGCGCACCGTTTCGAGCCGCCCGGCCGTCATCTAGTGCGCCGCCTTCCGCAGCCGGACGCCGATCTTCTCGACCGTGACGTCGCCGAGTAGCCGGGTCTGGCAGGCCAGACGCCAGCTTCCGCGTCGGCGTTGCAGGTGATTGAGCGAGTCCAACCGTTCCTGCTCGAGCCGCTCGATGTCGGACAGGTTCTCCTCCCCCGCCACGACGAGCATGTGGCAGGCCGTGCACTGGCCCTTGCCCTCGCAGATGGTCGGCCAGCGGTAGCCGGCTCGGCGAGCTGCAGCGAACACCGTCTCGCCGGTCCCGACGACGATCCGGGCATCGACGGGCAGGACCGTGACCTCGGCCATGTCAGTCCCCTGCGCCCGCGCGGTCAGAGCTTGCGCAGCGCATCGGCGGATTCGGCATCCAGGACGTTCGGCACGTGCACTCTGATCTGCCGGTCCAGGATCTTCCACCGGCCCTCGATGCGGACGTACTGGTCGTCATAGGAGATGAACGACTCGTGCACCTTGCCGCTCGTGACGACGGACCGTCCGATCGACTTGCTGCGTCCGGCGGCCCGGTCGGGGTCCTCGCCGAACCGGAGCACGAGGTTCGTGGTGCAGTGGTGCATGGTCTCGTGAAACGACCAGAAGGTGTCGAAGGCGGCGACGATGGTGTCGTAGCCGACGAACTCGCCGAAACCCGCCACGAAGTTCCAGACCGCGGTCGGTGCCCACAGCGTGCCGAACAGCGCAGGCTCCCGTTCGTCGAGGGAGTGGTTGTAGTTGTAGACGAGGTCGGTCAGCTCGATGCGGTCGGTAATCTCGCGCAGCGTCGCCCCGGTGTCCGCGGGGGTTCGGGTCGACGTCACGCGGACACCGCGGGCTCGGCGGTGATGGCATCGATCACGGCAAGGTCGGCCCCGGTGAGTTGCCATCGGGCGGCGGCGGCGTTGACACGGACCTGGTCCGGCGTGCGGGCGCCGACGGTCACGCAGTCGACACCGGGCTGCGCGAACAGCCAGGACAGCGCGAGTTCGAGCAGGGTGTGGTCGCGCTCGGCAGCGAAGGCGCTCAACTGCTCGACGGAGTCGAAGACCTCGGGGGTGATGTTGTTGGCCCAGGCGGTCCACCCGGTGGACAGCCTGCTGTCGGCCGGCATTGCCGCGTCGCGCCGGTACTTTCCCGTCAACAGCCCGCTGGCCAGCGGGTAGTACGGCACGAAGGCGACACCGAGCTCCCGGGCGGTCGGCAGCAGTTCTCGCTCGGGGTCGCGGTGCAGCAGGCTGTACTCGCTCTGGACGGTGCGGAACGCTCCGACGCCGCGCGTGCCAGCTGCCCCTGCCGCGTCGCGCAGCTGCGCAGCGGAGAAGTTGGCGCAGCCGATCTCGACAACCTTGCCTTCCTGCACCAGGCGGTCGAGCTCTCCGAGGATGTCCTCGATGGGCACCGCTTCGGGTAGCCCGGGCGGACCCGGGAAGTGCAACTGGAACAGATCGATGCGATCGGTGGCCAGGCGTCGCAGACTCGCCTCAGCAGCGCTGCGAATCTGGTCGGGCCTCGCACCCCCCGGCACCGAGCCCCACCGCAGACCGAATTTGGTACCGATGAACGCCTCGTCGCGCCGGCCCTTGAGGGCGGCGCCGAGCATCACCTCCGACTGGGTGTCGCCGTAGATGTCGGCGGTGTCGAAGAACGTGAAGCCCTCGTCCAGAGCGGCGTCCACGACGGCCGACGCCTGCTCGGCGTCGCACCGTTGGCCGAAGTTGTTGCAGCCGAGGGCGAGGGGTGAGACCTGAATACGCCCGAGTGCTGGCATGCCGTCTCCCTAGTCCGCGGCGAGTGGCCGCCAACGGTCCTCGAGGATCTCGAGGATCTCGCCGTCCGGGCCGCGCATGTAGAACGTATTGTGGATCTCGAGGTCGACCGGCTCGCTGACGGCGACGTAGCCGGCGTCGGTCACGGCCCGCCAGGCCGCCTCGACGTCGTGCACCTGGAGAGCCAGGTGCGCGATGCCGACGTCGGCCGGCACATGGTCGGCGTCGAGCTCACGGCCGATCGGGGTGTCGTACTGCCACAGCTCGATGACCGCGTTGCCGGCGTCGACCTGGGCGACGCGACCCGAGATCGCGGACATTCCCACCACCTTCTCGAGCAGGTCCCGGCGCCGCAGGATCTCGCGCTCGGACACGAGGATCTCGTGCTCGGAGACCAGCCGCATGCCGAGTACGTCGCAGTAGAAGCTGATGGACCGCGTGATGTCGCGGACGCTGAGACCCACGTGATTGACCCGGCCCACGAGCGCCGGCTGCGTCGCGGTCAGGACGCGTCCTTGCCCATCTGCTCGCCCAAGGCGTCGCCGATGTTGCTCAGGTCGACCTTGCAGAACGGACGCACGACCCGGGACTTGAACAGCCACCGTCCGTCGCGCTTGACGTAGTCGTCGGTGTAGTACACCGTCGCGTGGACCACCGCGCCGGAGTGCAGGTCCGCCTGCACCAGGCCGCAGCATGTGCCCCGGGCCTCGGTCTCGCTGACCGCGTCGATGATGTGGTTGGTCATGTAGTGCACGTGTGCGGTGCTGACCTTGTAGTCGTGCTCGAAGAACTCACGGATCTGGTCGATGCCCTCGGCGTAGTACAGCCCGAGCGGGCGCTCGTCGAACACCGCGTCCTCGGTCCACAGCTCGAGCAGCGGCTCGAGCTCGTAGCGATCGATGTGGTACGAGTACCGATAGGTGAGTTCCTGGATGGCCAGGCGGTCCTCGACACTCACGGTCAGCGCGGTGGTGGTGGTCATGACAGGCCCCTTCGCCGGAACGTTCCTGCGGCGGGAGCCGCGGAAGTCAGCGTTCGCTAGCTTACGGTTTCGAGTGTGACGTGGTCAACAGGCGGACGCTGAGGATCAGAGCCGGACGACCGTCTTGCCCAGGTTCTCTCCCACCAGCACGCCCCGCAGCGCGGACGGGGCGCCGGCCAGGCCGTCGATGACGTGCTGGGTGGCGCGCAGCGACCCGTCAGCGACCCATCTGGACAGCTCGCGGCGCGCGTCGGCGAACTGCGGAACGTAGTCGGTGACTCCGAAGCCCTGCATGCGCACGCGCTTGGTGATCAGGTCGGGATAGTTGCGCAGGCCCGGGCCGCCGTCGGAGTCGAAGGTCGACACCGCACCGCACAGCACGACGCGGGCATGGGCAGCCAGGTTGGTGATGACGGTGTCGAGGACGGCGCCGCCCACGTTGTCCCAGTACAGGGAGATGCCGTCCGGGCACGCAGCCGCCAATTGCGCCGGGAAGTCCGGTGCGCGGTGGTCGACGGCGGCGTCGAAGCCGAGTTCGTCGACCAGCCATGCGCACTTGCGGGCGCCACCGGCAATGCCGACGACGGTGGCTGCGCCCTTGATTCTCGCGATCTGGCCAGCAATGGAGCCGGTGGCGCCGGCGGCCGCCGAGACGACCACGACGTCCCCCTCGCCCGGCTTGCCGACCTCGGTCATCCCGAAGTAGGCGGTGACCCAGTTGAATCCGAACAGGTCGAGGGCCTGCGAGGCGTC
Source organism: Pseudisothecium myosuroides (assembly GCA_951799445.1). Taxonomy (NCBI): domain Eukaryota; kingdom Viridiplantae; phylum Streptophyta; class Bryopsida; order Hypnales; family Lembophyllaceae; genus Pseudisothecium; species Pseudisothecium myosuroides. The sequence continues at coordinate 31,202 of CATOGU010000088.1, read as the reverse complement.
GAGCCCACTCGGCACGACCTGTAGCGAGGCAGCGCCGGTGCCGACGACGAGTTGCTCCTGCCAGCCGGTCATCCCGGCGACGAGATCGCCGACCGCATAGTCGGCAGACCGGCTCTCCACGACCTCGCCCACGCCCAGTCCGCGTACGACCGAGTCGAGAGGGATCGCGGCCGGGCCATCGTCGAGCCACTTGCGGATGAGGGGATCGATGGACAGCAACGTCACCCGGACACGGGCGGTGCCGTCGGCCAACGGCGCGGCGGCTGCGTCCACGAGCGCGAAATCCGTCTCCTGGACCGAACCCTCGGGCCGGCTACGCAAGACCCACGTGCGGTGGGCGACTGGCTGCTCGGAACTCAAGTCAGGTGTCCTTCGAGTCGGGTTGCCGCCGTCTCGGGGCGGGCATCGAGTACCGGTCCGCCGGCGACCGGGCCCCAGAACCGAATGATGGAGTCCAGCGCCAGACGGGCGAAGCGGACCTGGTCGGCATCCGAGCCGCGCCAGTCCTCGTGCAACACCTCGGCGCTCACGACCCCGTCGAAGCCGAGCGAACGCACGTCGGCGCACCACGACGCGAGATCCAGGTGCCCCTGGCCTGCGAAGGCGCGGCGGTGCACGCTTTCTTCCCGTAGGTCGGTGCCGATCGGGGGCAGCGCGTCGTCGAACTGCAGGTAGGCGACGGCGTCACGGGGCAGGCGGCGGAGGTCGGCAGCCAGATCGTGGGCGGCGAAGAAGTGCCAGGGGTCCGGCAGGACTCCGGCCACCGCGGTGCCGACGCCGTCCACGTAGTCCAGCGCCTTGGCGATGGAGTTCATCGGCTGCCAGGCGACCGGTTCTACGGCGAGCCGCGCGCCCGCGTCCGCGACGATCGCACTGCACTCGCGGAAGGTGGCCGTGGCGGACGCTGAGGCCTCGACGAGGCAGTTCACGGCGACCCACGAGACGTCGAGCGCGTGGACAACGTCGACAATGCTTCGTGCCCCGGCCATGGAGTCCGCACGGTCGCCCACGATGCGCAACGGAGCGACGGACCAGCACCGCAGACCGGCGCTGTCCAGGCGGTCGCGCAGCTGCGTGAGCGAGCGCCCGCCGTCCACCCACGTCGCGACCGAGAAGGTGTCGAGGCCGACAAGGCCGAAGCCACCGGCCGCGGCGGCGTCGAGTACCTCACCGAGATCGTGCTGACCGCCGAGCAGGGGCGAGGTGTTCACGGTCTCCAGGCACGCCTCAACCATGAGCGGTCGCGATCTCGGCCGAGCGCAGCGGCGCATCGAGGCTCGCCCGCGTGATCTCCTGGACCACGTCGATCTCTCCGGGCGTGAGCGCCCAGCCCGCGGCGGCGGCGTTGGACTGCACCTGCGCGACCTTGGTGGCCCCGATGACCACTGAGGGCACGCCCGGCTGGCTGAGCAGGTAGCCGACAGCGAGTTCCACGAGCGTCCGCCCGGCGGTGAGCGCGAACTGCGACAGCGCACCAATGATGTCGAAGGTGTCGTCCGTGGCCTGCTGCGACCAGTTCGTCCAGCCCGACGCGAGCCGGGTGTCCGCGTCGGGTGCTGCGCCCCGTCGGTACTTGCCGGTGAGCAACCCGGACGCGAGCGGGTAGTACGGCACGAAGTCGACGCCCAGCTCGCGACACGCCGGCAGTACTTCTCTCTCGGGGCTGCGGTGCAAAAGGCTGTACTCGTTCTGCACCGCGCGGAACGGGTGCAGACCGCGGAGGCCGGCCGCGTCCGCAGCCGCGGTGAGCTCAGCCGCGGAGAAGTTGGAACACCCGAGGTAGCGCACCTTGCCCTCGTCCACCAGCTCGCTCAGCGCACCGAGCGTGTCGGCGATCGGCACGGCCTCCGGCAGGAACGGTGGGGCCGGGTAGTGCAGCTGGAAGAGGTCGATCCGGTCGGTACCGAGCCGGGCGAGGCTGGCGTCGCACGCGCTGCGCACCTGCTCGGGCCGTGCGCCGCCCGGGCTACGGCCGAAGCGAACGCCGAACTTGGTGGCGATGAACGCCTCGTCGCGTCGACCGCCCAGTGCCTTGCCCAGAAACACCTCGGAGTCGGTGTCGCCGTACACGTCCGCGGTGTCGAAGAAGGTGACGCCGCTGTCCAGTGCGGCGGCCACGAGCTCTGCGCTGCGGGCCTCATCGGTGAACTTGCCGAAGTTGTTGCAGCCGAGCCCGATGCGGGACAGTGCCAGGTCGGTCGATGCCGCGCTGCTCATCTCGACGCCTTCGTCCGGACCGAACGGTTGTCACCGCGGTCAGCCAATCCCAGCGTGGTCGGCGCGTCGCCGCAGAGCTGGCGGCGGATGGCCGCCGGGTCGAAGTAGACCCGCTCGCCGAGCAGCAGCGGTTGCTCGTCGTCGGTGAAGACGTAGACCCCCACGGCGTCGAAACGGTAGGGACGGCCGTTCGCGGCGATGTCGTCGAACACGCCGGTGTGGGTGCCGCTGATGGTGACCTCTCGGATGGACGTCCCGGGCACGTCGTAGGCGCGGGTCACCTCGACATGGGCCGTGGGGAACGTCGATTCCTGCGACTCGTAGAACCGCCGCACCGCGGCGATGCCCTCGTGCCGCTCGCCGGCAGGGACGGAATCCCAGAAGGCCCGCTCATCCTGCACGAAGGTGGCGTACACCCGTCCCCAGTCGTGCTCGGACTCGCCGATCATGTGCTCGTCGATGATCAGGCGCTGCCGTGCGATCCGTTCGTCGTTATCGACAGTCATGTCTTGGCCCCTACCTGTCCGAGCTCTTGTGCAGCAGGTGTTGCGGCGTCGAGGTCGGGCAGCGGGTGCCGCTTGGACAGCGTCCAGCGCGGCGCGCGCTTCTCGACGAAGGACAACACCCCTTCACGGGCGTCGCTCTGGTGCACCAGCCAGCGGAACAGGGCGTTCTCGCGTCGGTGGGCTGCGAGGCGGCTCGGTTGCTCGAGACCCTCGTTGATGAGGCGCTTGACCAGGCTCGCTGACAGCGGCGCCACGTTCGCCGCGATGTCTCGCGCGATGTCGAGGGCCTCGTCGAGGACGCGGTCCGCCGGGACGGCGCGGTTGACCAGCCCAATGTCGGCGGCTTCGCGTCCGGTGATCGTGCGGCCGGTGAGCAGCAGTTCCGTGGCCCGACCGGCCCCGATCAGCCGCGGCAGCAGCCAGTGGCTGTTTGCCTCGGGTAGCGCGCCACGGAGCACGAACGCGAAGCTGATCTTGGCGTCATCCGCGGCTACGCGCAGGTCCCACTGCAACGGCAGCGTCGCCCCGACGCCGATCGCCGGGCCGTTGATGGCGGCGATGATGGGCGTCGTCATCTCCCACGGCTTGGCCCGGGGCGCTTTCATCTTCGATACCAGGGACGAGCGCTGTCCAAGACGGTCACGGAACGTGTCACCGCCGCCGTCCATGTCGGCACCGACGCAGAAGTACTTGCCGGCGCCGGTCACCACGATCGCCCGTATGTCATCGTCGGCCTCGAACGTGGCGAAGGCCGTGCTCATCTCCAGCCACATCCTTGGCACGAACGCGTTACGACGTTCGGGCCGTGACAGCGTGATGATGCCGACCTGCCCGTCGCGCGACACGGCGATGGTCTCGAACTCTGGCATCTCGCTCACTGCCCCCTCCACACCGGCGGTCGCTTCTCGACGAAGGCTCGTGCGCCCTCGCGGGCGTCGTCGGACAGTCGCACCGGATCCACGAGCTGCGCCTGGCGTTGGAACATCCCCTGCGCCGTCCACGTCCTGGAGTCGGCGATGATGGCTTTGCTGGTCTGTACCGCGAGCGGCGCGTTCGCGGCGATGGCCGAGGCGAGCTCGAGGGCGCGGGTCAACGCTTCGCCGTCCGGGACCAGGGCGCTGAGCAGCCCCGCTGCGAGCGCCTCGGCGCCGGACAGCGACCGTCCGGTCAGCGCGAGCAGCATGGCCTGGTGGTAGGGGATGCGTTGCGGGAGTCGCATCAGCCCGCCGGCGGCTGCGGCGAGTCCGCGGGTGACTTCGGGTAGGGCGAACGTCGCCGAGTCAGCTGCGACAATGAGGTCACACGCGAGCGCCATCTCGAAGCCGCCGGCCAGCGCCGGACCCTCGACGGCGGCGACCAGCGGCTTGGCCGGCGGCCGCGACACCAAGCCCGCGAAGCCGCCGTCCTCGGTGATCGGCCGCTCCCCCACCAGGAAGCGTTTGAGGTCCATGCCTGCGCAGAAGTAGCCGCCGGCCCCGGTGAGCACGCCGACCGACAGGTCGTCACGCGAGTCGAGTTCGGCCAGCGCCGCCTCGATGTCCAGCGCGACGTCACGCGTCACGGCGTTTCGGGCGCGCGGGCGGTTGATCGTCATCACCAGGACGGCGCCGTGCTGCTCGACGATTAGTTCGTCGAGCCCCACCTGCGACGAGGCCGTCATCGTGGGGCCATCCGCAGCGCGCCGTCCAGCCTGATGGTCTCGCCGTTCAGCATCGGATTCTGAAGCACGGCCACCGCGAGGTTCGCGAACTCGTCGGGCGCACCCAGGCGGGGTGGATGCGGTACCGACGCGCCCAGCGAGTCACGGACGTTCGCCGGCAGGCCGGCCAGCAGTGCGGTGTCGAACAGGCCCGGGGCGATCGCGCACACCCGGATGTGGTGGGTGGCCAGGTCACGTGCGGCCGGCAGGACCATGCCGACGATGCCGGCTTTGGACGCGGCGTAGGGCATCTGGCCGATCTGCCCTTCGAAGGCCGCGACCGATGCAGTGAGGACGCAGGCCGCGCGATCCTCGTCGTCGACGCCGTTGGCCGCCATCGCCGCGGCGCAGATACGCAAGACGTTGAACGTGCCGACGAGATTGGTGCGCAGGACGGCCTCGAACGCTTCGAGGGAGCTGGGTGCGCCGTGCCGGTCGAGAACCCGTTGGGGTCCGCCGCGGCCGGCGCAGTGCACCAGCGCGCGCACCGGTGCCCGTTCGGCTGCTGCGGTCACGGCTGCGGTCACCGCGTCCGGGTCGCAGACGTCGGCCGGGGCGAAGGTGGCGGCTGGTCCGAGTTGTTCGGCGGCGGCCCGGCCGCCGCTGCTCGGCAGGTCTACCAGGGTGACGAGTGCCCCGGCGGCAACGAGTGCCCGGGCGCTCGCCAGGCCGAGCCCGGAGGCACCGCCCGTCACGATCGACGAGGACCCAGACAGACGCATGCGATTGGCTCCGCTTCAACAAAGGTGGGCGGCCGGGGAACGGAGACCAGCCTGTTCCAGTCCGACAGCAATGTCAACGAACACTAACTTAGTGCAGCGGACAAGCTCAGCGGCGAGAGGCGATGGACGGTCGACGGCCACGCGTCCGGGTCAGCGCCCGGCCATCGATGATCGCCTCGAGAGCGGCCAGGGCGGCCTGCTGGCGCCGGGGCGTGGGCGCACGGACCGCGAGCCTGGCCATCGCATCGCGCAGGACGCTCAGCGCGTCGACCAGACCACCGGGATCGATGCCGTCTGCGATCTCGCCGCGTTCGACTGCGACGCGCACCAGCGAGCGGTAGAAAGCGTCACGCCGTTCCCGGATACGCTTGGCAACCGGAGCGAGCTCCGGGTGACGTCGAGCCTCGGTGTCCAGGTGGAGCAGGAAGCGCCCGACGTCGGCCGACTGTTCCTGGACCAGTCCGTTCACCGCGAAGGCCGCAGCGAGCTGATCGGCGAAGGGCGCGTCGGTCGGCACGTGTTCGCGAAGTACGTCCATGACTCGGTCCGCTGCTCTCTCGGCCACCGCGGTGAACAGGTCGTCCTTCGACTCGAAGTAGTGGTACACCGAGCCGGTGGTGAGGCCCGCATGGCGGGCTATGCCTTTGAGCGTCGTGGTCGAGTAACCACCCTCGGCGAACTCGTGGAGGGCGACGTCCAGCAGCGCCCTTCGGGTGTCGACACTGTTCGCCGCCTTCGGACGCCCGACCTTGTTGGGCACGGCGTCGACTCGCGCACCTCGCCGGGTCGTCATATCGCCGCCTCTGCCGAACCGTAACCGTTATGGCGCACCGGGCGACCGCGCCAAACCATATCAGCCGTCCGATTAGCGAGCCGGCAATCAACTCGCCCTTCCGGTCAGCTGGTAGCTAGTTTGCGAGCTGCGGCCACGATCGCGTCGGCGCGCGGGAAGACATCGACCTCCGGGCTGAAGGGAACCGGGACCGTGGGCGCTCCGAGGCGGACGACGGGAGCCGCGAGGGTCGAGCCGAGCTCCTCAGCGATGGTGGCGGCGATCTCGGCCCCGGCACCGCAGAAACGGGTGGCGGCGTGCACGACCATGGCCCGGGAGGTCTTGCGCACGGACGTCAGGACAGTCTCCATGTCCAGGGGTACGAGCGAGCGCAGGTCGACGATCTCGGCGGCTATGCCCTCGGCAGCCAGCGTCTCGGCCGCCGCGAGGCTCTCGTGCACCGACAGGCCGTAGGTGATGATCGTGACGTCACCGCCGGCTCGCTTGACCTCAGCGCGGCCGAGCGGGATCGCGAAGTCCGGGTCGTCTGGTGCCTCGGACTTCTTGGCGAACAGCATGCCTCCGTGCTGAATGAACAGGCACGGGTCGGGGTCCTGCAGGCAACTCGTCATCAGGCCCTTGGCGTCCCGAGCCGTCGCCGGGTAGACGATCTTGATCCCCGGGATGTGCATGAACAGTGCCTCGAGGCTCTGCACGTGCTGGGCGCCGAACTGCCCGTAGCCGACGGTGGTGGTGATGGTGATCGGCACCGGCGTGCGCCCGCCGGACATGTACCGCAACTTGGCCGCGTGATTCAGGATCTGGTCGAGGCAGACCATGGTGAAATCCATGAACATGATGTCGGCAACGACGCGGTGACCGGCCAGGGAGGCGCCGATGGCGGCCCCCACGATGGCGGTCTCGGAGATCGGCGTGGCCCGCACCCGGTCGGTGCCGTAGGTGTCGGAGAGCCCCTTGAAGGTCTTCCACACACCGCCGATGGGATCGGCGATGTCCTCGCCGAGGATCAGCAGGGCGGGGTCTCGCGCCAGTCCGGCCGACAGGGCGGCGTTGACGGCCGCGGCGATGGTCTGCTCGGTGCTGTTCCGGACTGGGGTCTCGGTGGACGCGCTCATGCTCCGGCCTTCCTCATGTCGCCGTAGACATCGGTGTACAGATCGTCGACGCCGCTGTGCGCAGACGACTGTGCGAACGCGAAGGCGTCGTCCACCTCTGCCGCGATGTCGGCCTCGATCACCGCTACCTCGTCCTCGGTCAGGACGCCGTTGTCCACGATCCACCGGCGCATGGTGGGTGTGGGCTCTCGGTCCATGGCTGCAGCCAACTCGTCCTTCGGGACGTAGGACATGTCGGAAACCCCGGCGTGCGGGCCGAGCCGGTACGTCATGGCCTCGATGAGCGTGGGACCGCCACCCTCGCGAGCGTGGTCGACGGCCTGGCCGATCGTATCGAGCAGGGCGACCGGATCGAACCCGTCCACCTGGACACCTGCCATGTTGTAGGCGGCCGCCTTGGCGGCGAGATCCGGCCGGGACGCGTATTTGCGCAGCGCAGTGTGCTCCCCCCATTGGTTGTTCTGGCACACGAAAAGGATCGGCAAATTCCACAGCGAGGCCATGTTCAGCGATTCGTGAAAGGCACCGATCGAGGTGGCGCCGTCACCGAAGGTGCAGACGACGACCTGCTCCTCCTCGGCGAGTCGGGCAGCGAGCCCCAGCCCGACAGCGATGGGGATGCCGCCGCCCACGATGCCCGATGTAGCCATGAACCCGCGGGCCGGGTCAGCCAGGTGCATCGCGCCGCCCTTACCACGTGACGTGCCCCCCACACGTCCGTAGAACTCGGCGATGACGTTGCGCAGCGGCACATCTTTGGCGAGCGCGTCGGCGAGGTTGCGGTACGTCGAAACCATGTAGTCGGTCGGTTCGAGCAGGCAGCCGACGGCCGCACAGACCGCTTCCAGTCCGTGGATGGGGTACACGGCGGCGCGCAGGCCACCGGCGCCTGCTTCCTTGCGCGTGCGACGGTCGGCCACCGACATCAGCTGCATCAAACGGAACTGCCGGACGAGCGTGGCCTTCTGCGGCAGGCGCTGGGTTGCGGTCATGGGATCTCCTCGTCGAGACAGTCGATGGTGCGGAATGACTAGCGTGCGGACGCGACGGCCGTGTCGCGTGCGCTGTTCGGGGCGAACCGCTCGTTCGGGATGACCGCGGCGGCGGCTCGCAGCTCGACCTTGCGCACTTTGCCCGCCGAGGTCTTCGGCAACTCGGATACCACGACGACCGCGTGCGGAACCTTGAACGAGGCGAGCCGGACCCGGCAGGCGGCCAGGACCTGCGACTCGATCTGTGCGGGGTCACCGTCGGCCACGACATAGGCGACCGGTATCTCTTCCAGCATGGCGTGGCGCCGAGCGACGACGGCGACCTCGCGCACGAGACCCGTCTCGAGGACGACCCGCTCGATGTCGGCCGGCGCGACCGTCTCGCCGCCGACCTTGAGAATATCCTTGAGCCGTTCGACGTAGTGGACGACGCCGTCGGCGTCCTGGCGCACGATGTCACCCGTCCGGAAGTAGCCGTCCGCGTCGTAAGCGGCTGCCGTCGCCGCCTGGTCGCCGAAGTAACCGGCGAACAGCGAGATCCCGGGGACACCGCGCACCCGTAGCTCACCGGGCTCGTCCGGCCCGGCCACGGTCTCGTCCGCCGTGACGATGCGGATCCCGTACTCGACGGCAGGACGGCCGATCGCATTGGCGGGTGTCGGACCGAACGCGTCCGACACGATGACCTGGGTGACGGTCTCGGTCATTCCGAACCAACCGTCCATGCGCACTCCGAAACGTTCGGCGAGTTCGGGATACGCCGCACGTGCCGAGAAGGCGCGGTAGGAGTGATCGGTCCGTACAGGCATCTCACGCAACGCCTGGGCGGTGAACGGGACGAGCGGCAACCAGGTGCAACCGTAGGTCATCGAGAGATCCCAGAACCGACTCGTCGACCACTTGGACACCAGCACGGCGGACCCACCGACCCACAGCGTCGCGAGCATCTGGCACCCCATGCCGTTGATGTGGAAGAGGGGCAGGCAGACGAGGTGGACGTCGTCGGGCTGGAGGTTCTCGTGGGCAGCACTGACCTTCGCCGTCCACAGACCGTTGCCGTGCGTCCAAATGACGGCCTTCGGCCGCGACGTCGTGCCGGACGTGAACAGGATGTTCATCGGCGAGTCCAACGTCAGCGCGGGTCGCCGAAGGTCCGCAGCATCCCCGAACAGACTCGAGAAGCGGTGCTCGAGACCGGCGGGCGGCCGGACCGCCCCCGCACGGACGGGGTCCTCGTCTATCGACACCACGAAGCGCAGCGCTGGGGCGTTCGTGCGCACGGTCTCGAACAAGCGCGGTTGGGTGATCGCGCCGACCGCGCCCACGTGCTGCGCGAAGAAGGCCAACTCATCGGCCGTCGCCCTCGGGTTCGTGGTCACGGCCACTGCGCCCATCGCCGCGCAGGCGAACCAGGTGAGCAGGAACTCCGGGCAGTTCTCCAGGTGGATCAGAACCCGATCGCCCGGTTCCACTCCGCGCTGCTGCAGGCCGGCGGCGACGCTCACAGCCGTGTCGCGAAACCTCTGATAGGACCAGGGCGTCGAGTCGCCGCCGTCGGACACCCAGGTGAAGAACGGCCGATCGGGAGTGGCGTCGGCCCGGGTGTCGAGCAGACTCCATACCGTCATTCCGTCGAAGGGCAACGCATCGCCGCTCATGGAGGGAACTCGGCTCATCGGTCTCGATTACTCGATTCGGTCGGCTCGTTCCAAGCTCGGCAGGAACTATGATGTTAGTGTTTGCTTACTGACCTAGTCAACGGTGCCCGCGGCACCCCTGCAGAGTTTCGGACAGGATAGGTCTAGAAACCGTCGAACGTATAGCGTTCGGTCGGGCACCGGCACAGTGTCGGAGCGGGGCTCGCCGATCCCAGAGCGACCCGGTCAACCGTTCGAAGGTCGAGGCGGAGTGAATGCCGCGGGCATCGTGAGGTAGCCGGCGACGACGCCGGCATTAGGATAAGGCAGCGTGGCGTCCAGGTCGACAGCAAGGTCGGTCAGCCGGTCGAGGCAGGTTGCCAGCACGATCTCCATCTCGATCCGGGCGAGCGGTGCCCCGATGCATCGGTGCAGGCCCGACCCGAAAGCGACGTGGCGGTTCGGAACCCGGTCGAGCTGCAGGGCCGCCGAATCGGTGAACGCGCGCGGATCGCGGTTCGCGGCAGCAAAGCACAGCAGCAACCGATCGCCCCGCCGCAGCTGCTGGCCGCCCAGCTCGACGTCCTCGCGCACCGTCCGGGCCATTCCCTGGGTAGGTGTCGCCCAGCGCAACAGTTCCTCTATCGCGGCTGGGTGTACGGCCCCGTCGACGACGGCCGCGTCGCGCAGCTCCTGGTCGGAACTCAACGCGGCGAGCGACGCGGCCATCACCGACGCGGTCGTGTCGACGCCACCGCCGATGACGAGCCGCACGATGCCGGCGATCTCGGGGTCGCTCAGACAGCGCCCGCCGATGTCGGCCTCGATGAGGTGCGCGATCAGGCCGTCGACCGGTTCGACGCGCTGCGCGGCGACGCGCTCGATGAGCAGCTCCTTGGCCGTCGCCATGTCTGCCAACAGCTGCTCGTACCCGGCGTCGAGCTCGGTGGTCGAGACATAAGCGTGCAGCAGGCGTGACCATTCGGCAGCATCCTGCTGGGGCAACCCGGCGACGGCCATGACCGCCCTCGACGGCACGACGTTGCACACATCGTTGACGAGGTCGATGCGTCCCGTCTCGATGTGCGCATCAAGGCAGTCGTCGGTGAACTGCTGAACCTGGCCCCGCAGGGGTTCCATGGCCTTCACCGCGAAGCGCGGCGCCATCGCCTGTCGCAGCAGATTCCACGCCGGCGGATCCTCGTTGAGCAGGCTCGCAGGCGTCTTGGGCGGTATGAACGACCCGGTGTAGGCAACGCCGTCGCGCGATTCGAGTAGGTGCGCCGACGAGAAAGCCTGCCAGTTCTTGGTGGCCTCCGCGAGCTCCTTCAGGCCGATGACCATCCAGTGTCCGCCGTGGTTGGGCGTCCAGAAAACTGGGCCGAGCTCACGTGCCTTGTCGAACCAGGCAAACCGCCGCTCGAAGTACTGGGGTGAATGGTGGTCGAATTCGGCGAATACTCGCCGCTCGCTCGTCTGCATGTGGTCCTCGCTGCCGAATCGTCAGGACAGGTTCAACCTTGGCGAGAGCACCTGCAGGTTCGTGGACAGGCCCCCGTCCACGACAATCGTCTGGCCGGTGACGAAAGAGCCTTCAGGCGAGGTCAGGAATCGGACCGCGTTGACGATGTCCGCGGTCGACCCCGTTCGGGGCAGCAGGTGCGCGGCCCTGAGCGATTCGAAATAGTCCTCGCCGACGACCTCACGCAGGCCCGGTGTATCGATGATGCCGGGGGCCACCGCGTTGCACCGCACCCCGTAAGGACCGTATCCGGCCGCCACCGATCTGGTGAGCTGCGCCAGTCCCGCCTTCGCCGTTGCGTAGGCGGTGCGGATGCTGCTGCCGATCTGGCCCTTGATCGACGAGGTGAACACGACCGCGCCATCGCCTGCGCTGACCATGTCGGGCAGCACGTACTTGCAGCTCAGCATCGATCCGCGAAGGACCACGGCCATCATGACGTCCCAGATCTCGACGTCCATCGACATGGCATCGATGTCGCGATTCATGATGGCGCCTGAATTCGCCCCCGCGTTGCTGTGCAGGATGCTTACCGGGCCCAGCTCAAGGTGCACCCGGCCCATGGCTTGCTGCCACGCCGCTTCGTCGCTCACATCCAACCCGATCGCGACAGCACGCCTACCGTCGGCCGTCAGCCTTTCGGCCACGCGATCGGCAGCTGCCGCGTCGAGGTCCGTCACGGCGACAGCCGCACCGGCTTCCGCGAACGACGTGGCCGTCGCTGCCCCGATGCCCGACCCGGCACCGGTCACCAGCGCAACCTTTCCGGACAGCGGCGGCGTCACGGTTCCACCACGTGCGCGGTCGGACGGGGCGCGCGGGTCACTTTGCCGACAGCTTGGCCGTCGTCGCCGAGAAGTCGATGGTCTGGGGCTGGAGCGTCCTGCCCTTGTCGTCGACGGTCGCGATGTAGGTCTTGGCGTAGCCGAGCCCGGGGAAGGCCGTCGTCGCATTCGCGCGGCCGACCGGCCCGGTGAACAGCGGAACGCTCTGAATGGTCTGCGTCTGCAGGAACTTCATGACCGTCGACCGGTCGACCTTGTCGACACCGATCGCGGTGAAGACCTTCTGCAGGAACTGCCCGGCGGCCCAACCAGACGCCGCCTGGTCGTTGCCGAGATCTGCCGAATAGCCGTACTTCTGCATGGCCTCGCGGTAGGCAGTGATGTCCGGGGTCGTGCCGCGGTAGTCCGGGAAGTCGGCGTTGGTCAGGAACTTGATCCGGGAGGACTTGACCCCCGTGATCGCCTTCTGCAGCGACTGGTCGTAGTAGCCGCTACCGAACGCGATGGTGCCCTTGAAGCCGAGACTCGCTGCCGTCTGGATGATTTTGATGACGGCCGGGGCGGTCGTGGCGAGCACGATGACGTCGGCCTTCGCGGCCATGACCTGTTGGACCGGCGCGCTGAAGTCGGCGGCCGACAGCGGGACAGCCAGGTTGGCCACCAGCCTCCCCCCCGCCGCTGCTGTCGACGTTTGGATCTCGCGGTTGGTCAGGTCGAGCTGCGGGACATCGAGACGGATCTGCGCGATGTTCTTCAGTCCCTGCGTCTTGATGGCGAATTCCGGCAACGCCTGGTAGGACCCGATGGCCGACGGCACGATGCACTCCGTCGCACCCGTGCCGTCGAGGTCAGCGGCCGAGTTCCCGGCCACCGACAGCCACGGGATGCCGGCTTTGATGAAACCCGGTCCGGTGATGACACTGGCGTACGGGCTGAAACCCGTGCCCACGACCATGTTCTTGTCCTGCACCTGGTTCCGGAGACACTGGGTGGCCCCGGCGGTGGTCCCCTGATCGTTGCAACGCACGATCTTGATGGGCCGCCCGCCCACACCACCCGCGGCGTTGACCGTCTTGGACCACGCAGAGATCCCATCGCCGACGTAGTAGTCCTTGAAGCCGCCTCCGTTGTCCGACTCCGGAACACCGATGACGATGGGCTTGCCCTTCGCCTTGCTGGCGGGCGCAGAGCCGGTACCCGATCCGCCACCCGGGGATGCGGAGCTTCCGGAACCCCCGGAGCTGCTGCATCCGGACAGCGCGGTAACGGCCGCTGTCGCTGCAGCGACGGCCCCGATCAGGATTCGACGGTTCATGACATTCCTCCGAAGCTGGGTGTCGCCAGTGAATGACCGTTCATCGACGCAGCGAGTAGGCGCTAACTTAGTCACAACGCGTTTGCAACGTCAAGGAAATCAACGACTCGTTATGCAAGCGGGCGCAATCCCGCATCCGGCCGGCGCGTGAGGACTTCTACGACGGGAGTCGGCCGTGCCGATCGCCGACCACCAGCTCCGCCAGACCGTCGAGCCGCACGAGCGTGTCATCGTCGAGGACGACATCCAGCGCGCCGGCGTTCTCGTCGAGCCGGCGAGCCGAACGGGTGCCCGGGATCGGGACCACAGGAAGGCCGTGAGCTATCGCACGGCTCGCCACCCACGCGAGCGCGATCTGCGCCGGAGTGGATTGCCGTCCCTCGGCCACCTCCCGAATGGCGGCGACGATGCGCGCGTTCTGCCGGGCGGTGTTCGGTTGGAACCGGCCGTGAATGGCCCGGGTGTCGTCGGGATCCAGCCTGGTCACGTCAAGAGAGCCGGTGAGGAAACCGCGGCCGAGCGGAGAGTAAGCGACAAGACCGACTCCCAGCTCGCGCATGGCGGGAACGACGTCCTCGACGTCTCGCGTCCAGAGCGAGTACTCGCTCTGGACGGCACTGATCGGGTGCACGGTATGAGCGCGGCGGAGCAGCGCTTCGTCAACCTCCGACAATCCCAGGTACCTGACCTTGCCCTGCTCGACCAGCGCAGCCATCGCGCCGACGGCTTCCTCGATCGGAACGTTCTGCGGTGGGCGGTGCAGGTAGTACAGATCGATGACATCGACGCCGAGTCGCAGCATTGACGCCTCACAGGAGCGCGCTACGTAGGCGGCGTCGCCACGGAAGGTTCGCGCCGCGTTACCCCCGCTGCGGTCGACGCCGAACTTCGTCGCAAGTTGCACGTCTTCGCGGCACGGTGCGATGGCGCGACCCACGAGCACCTCGTTGTGACCCGTGCCGTACATGTCCGCTGTGTCGATCAGCGTGACACCGGTCGACACCGCGTGTTGGATCGTCGCGACGGAGGTGTCCCAGTCCGACGGTCCGTATCCCTCGCTCATCCCCATGCAGCCGAGACCGAGGGCGGAGACGGACAAAGCGCCGAGCTGCGTCGTTCTCATCGTTGCTCCGTCTGCCGTGTCGGGGTCAACAGCCGGCGGGGGTTGTCGACCAGCATCACCTGCAGGTGATCGTCGTCGAGACCGGCAGCCAGCAGCGCCGGCCGAACCGAGCGTTGGACGAAGGTGTAGTTCCAGTCCGGCAGGTAGTTGGCGAGCGCCCGCCGTGCGTCGTCATCCGGCCAGGACTCGGTGAATGCCGCCGAATCCTGGCTGAGGATCAACTGTCCGGCGTACCCCAGCCTGCACAGCTCGACGATCATGTCGACCTTGGAGTCGGACGAGCCGAACATCGTCAGTCCGAAATGATCGAACCCGACCGTGAAGCCGTCGTCCAGCAGGCTACGCAGGTAGCCGATGTCACCCGAGTCACCGGCGTGCCCGATGATGACGCGCTCGGGAGCAACCTTGCGCTCGCGGTAGAAACCCGCGATCTGGCGGCCGGTCTGGGTCTCGCCGTGGGAATGCACCGTTATCGGCACACCCGTCTCGAGGTGGGCCTCGCACACCGCGTGATGCACCCGCAACAACGGCTGCGACAGGATGGGCGCCTCCCACACGCACTTGAGCATGCCGGCCCGGATCGACGTGCCTGCTATCCCGTCGGCGATGTCCGCGACAAACGCGCTGGTCATCGGCTCGTCCCCACCCCGGGTCGTGCCCGGACCCACATTGCGGTACAGCCTGGGAATCTCGTGAAAGGTGTAGAGGCCGGCGGCAACGACGATGTTGAGTTCGGTGATCGCGTTCACCTGCTCGATCAGCCGCACGTCGCGACCCAGACCGACCACAGTCATGTCTACGACGGTCTTCACGCCCGCCGCGTAGGCGTCCTGCAGCTTTCGCGCAACGTCGGCGACGCGCTCGGCCTCGTTCCACCACGTGCGGCCGTAGTTGGCGGCCACCTCGGGGTCGAATACGAACAGGTGCTCGTGCATCAGCGTGGTGCCGAGCTGCGACGGATCCACCGGACCGCCGACCGTCGACACGTCGGACTGTGGCGTCACTACCGCCGGATTGCCGAGCGTCACGTGCGTGCCCCGCTTCAATGCCGTCGCGTTCACAAGTCAGTGATGACTCACCATGACCACTACCCAGAGCCGTGTCAACCAGCGAAGCACGCCGTTGACTTTCTCGGTGAGCGAACCCTAATGTCAGTGAATACATATTCGGCGCCCGCCGCTGCTCCGAGTGTTCTGACCAACGGCGCCGACCCTGCCCGGGACGATTCGTCTCCGACCGCGAGGTGTCGCGATGCCGCCCGAACTCAGCACGCTTCTCAACGATTCGGCTCGGATCGCCGACTGGACGCAGGAGGATCTGTTCGGCGTACCGCTCGACGTGCTGTGGGACGCCCAGCTCACCGCGCTCCGCGACAGGTTCGACGAGCTACGCCCGCTCATCCCGATCGTGCGACGACTGGCGGATGACATCGAGGTCACAGACATCACGGTCCTTGATGACATCACTCCCCTGTGCCTGCCGCACACGGCCTACAAGTCCTACTCCGCGTCGCACATCGACAACGGTCGCTTCGATCGCATGACGCGCTGGATGGACGGCCTCACCGCACACCGGCTCAGCGACGTCGACGCTTCGAGTTGCACGTCGCTGGAGACCTGGCTGGCGCTGTTGCAGGAGCAGACGCCGATTCGCATGCTGACGTCATCCGGCACGTCCGGAAAGATGTCGTTCTTCCCTCGGAGCGCGTTCGAGGAGGACTGCCACATGCATTGGCACTTCACGCAGCACGGCCCGTATCGCGGCGAGGCCGATTCGGAACTCATCACTGGCGAGCACCACTACTTCTCGCCGTGGACCGTCGGCACCGGCCACCACAACATCACCACCTTGTTCAGGCTGCTCCGCGAGCGCGTGTACGCCGGCCGCGAGGACCGGATGCACATCCTGGGTCAGGGTCACTGGGACACCGACATGATCTGGCTCTCTGGTCGCACGGCTGCTGCTGCGGCCCGCGGCGAGACCGGGAAAGCCGAGCTCACGCCGGCGATGCGGGAACTGCAAGCCCGGCTCGTTGCTCAGCAGAAGCAGGTCGACGATCGGCTCGACGTCTTCCTGGACGAGTTGTTCGTGGAGACCGTCGACCAGCGCATCGTCATGTTCTCGCCCTATCCGGTGCTCATCCCGTTGGCCGAGGCCGCTGCCAAGCGAGGTCTGAAGGCGCAGTTCACCGATGACAGTTACATAGTCGCGGGGCAGAAGTCGGGCTCCAAGGGCAAGGCGTACCCCGACGGCTGGTACGAGCTGTGCAAGTCGGTCGTTCCCCACGAGCATCAGGCCGTCTACGGGATGACCGAGATCACCGGCTCGGCCCGGCTGTGCTCGGCGGGCAATTTTCACCACCCGCCGTGGATCGTGCAGTTCCTGCTGGACCCGAATACGAGCATGCCGTTGCCCCGCGAAGGCGTGCAGACCGGCCGGTTCGCCGTCTTCGACCTGTGGCCGCGTACCTACTGGCCAGGGTCGATCACCGGCGACCGGGTGACCATCGATTGGCGTGGTGGATGTCCGTGCGGGCGGACCGCGGCGATCGTCGACGCCGACGTCAGCAGGTACAGCAACCTGCACGACGACGACAAGATCAGCTGCGCGAAGTCCCCTGACGCCTACGACCGGGCCATCGAACTGACGCTCTCCATCGCATGACCGCACGAATGTCCAGCTGACATCGGAGACCTGCACATGGATTCGCTCACCATCCCCCTCATCGTGCGCGGACGGGTGATCCGCGACGACCTGGTGACGTTCCCGGCACGCGGCGGCCGGGTCGAATTCGCCGCGCCAGATGTGAACCGCCACCTGCCCGAAATCGTTCTGAGCGATCCGACCGCCCTGCAAGACCTGTACGCCCTGTCGCTCGATGAGATCTTCGATTACCTAGTCGAGCTGGGCATCCGTCTCGATCCGACGGCCAACGAGCATGTCGCGCAAGCGATGGCCGCCGGCCTCGAGACGTCGAACATCGGCCCGGAGATGCAGCGGCGGATCTTCGCAAATTTCCCGCGGGTCATGAGCCGCGGCGCGCTCGAAGAAATGGTCGACCACAACATCGGGCGCCGTTACCTCGAGGGCTGGGTCGAGGAGAAGATGCTCGACAGGACGGTCGCAGTCCGCGCGTTCGGCGCTCGCACCGCGCACATCATCGCCGGTAACGCCCCGACGATCGCCGCTCGGACCGTGTGCATGAACGCGCTGTGCCGAAGCGACGCGATCGTGAAGATTCCTTCGAACGACCCGTATCTGTCCACGGCCATCGCCATGACGATGATCGAGATGGCGCCGGATCACCCGGTGACGAAACACCTCACTGTCGCGTACTGGAAGGGCGGCGACAGCGAGTTCGAGAGCCGTTTGTACTCCCCCCAGTACCTCGAAAAGATCGTGGCGTGGGGCGGTTTCGACTCGATGCGCAGCATCCGCGACTACCTGGTGCCGGGCCTTGACCTTGTCGCTCTCGATCCAAAGCTAAGCGCCTCGATCGTCGGCCGACAGGCACTCGCCGACGACGACAGTCTTCTCGACGCGGCGCGGCGAGCAGCGGCCGACATCGGTCTGGTGAACCAGGGCGGCTGTCTCAACGCACGGGTGCTGTACGTCGAGACGGGGACCGACGACGACGGCATCGAGACCGCCACTCGTTTCGGTCGCGAAGTCTTCCGCGCAATGCAGGCGCTGCCGGAGGATCTCAGCACACCGCACCCTGCTTTCGACCAGCGGCTGAAGTCAGAACTGGACGGACTCCGGTACAGCGAGGACTTCGTGGTCATCGGCGGCAAGACCAACGAGGGCGCGGTCGTCGTCTCCCAGCAGGACGAAGCGGTGGACTTCGCCGACCGACTGGATTGCCGGGTCGCCAACGTGGTTCCGGTTGATTCGGTGGCCGACGCACTGCAGCGCATCACGATCTACACGCAGACGATCGGCGTGCTTCCGGACAGCTTGCGCACCGACATCCGTGACGAGTGCGCCCTGCGCGGCGGTCAGCGGATCGTGTCGCTCGGTTCGGCGACGTCCGGGAACTGGGCCGGTCCGCACGACGCGATCGAGCCCATGCGCCGGATGGTGCGATGGATCCGCGACGACACGATGGCGGTCGGCTCAAGCTGAGGAGCGCTGGCCCGTGGTTCGACATCTTGTCGTCTTCCGGTTCCGGAGCGACGTTCCCGAGACCGAGATCGAGTCGATCATCGCCGAGTTGCGTGCCCTACCGGACCGGATCCCGCAGATCGCCGCCTACGACGTGCGGCGGGACCTGTGTCTGCGCGAGTCGAACTACGATCTCGTGATCGCCGGCGACTTCGCGACGCTCGGTGATTTCGAGGTGTATCGGGACCACCCGGAGCACGTGGCTGTGGCCAAGCATCTCGGCGCCTGCCGCGAGCACAGCGCAGTCCTGCAGTTCGACCTGACCTGACGGCGCGAGTCGTCAGGTACGGACGTCCACCGGTGCTGTCATGCGTTGAGCCGATTGAGATCGCTGCGGAACTCGGGGTTGCGATCGAACTCGGGGATGACGTGCTTGCCGAACGTGGAGATCACTTCTTCCACCGTGTCCCGGGACATGCCGTAGGGCAAACCGAACGACAGCTGGTCGACGCCAATGGCTTCGTAGCGCTTGATCTGCTCGATGCATTCGTCCGGATCACCGCAGATGAAGAAGCCGTCGCGGATGCCGTTCTCGATCGTCTCGAGATCGGGCTCGGGCACCTGCTCGGGCCAGACCGGCGCGTTGGGCGGATGCGGGAACGTGTCGTGGTAGCGGTAGACGAGGCTGCGGTGATAACCGGGCCGCATCTGCCGGCATACTTCGCGGGCGCGGTCGCCGTCCTCGAGACACACAACCCGAGTGCTGAGCATGACGTTGTCGTTGATGAAACCGCCGACCGGCTCAGCGTTCGCGATGTTGTTCTTGTACGCCTCGACCTGCGGCGCGACCCCATCGATGCCACTGAGGAAGAAGCCAATCACTCCCAGACCCAGCTCGGCCGCCTTCTGGTAGGTCGGTGGGTTGCCCGCAGACATCCACAGCGGCGGGTGCGGCTTGCTGTAGGGCTTGGGCAGGATATTGCGCCGCGGGACGGACAAGAACTCGCCCTCGTACTCGTACTCCTCGTCCTTCCACATGCGGACCACCTGACGAATGGCCTCGTCCCACATCGCCTTCGTGACGTGAATGCCCTCGACCCCGAAACCGGTGACCTCGTGCGAACCAGCCCCACGCCCGGTGCCGAGCTCGAAGCGCCCGTTCGACAGGTGATCGAGAAGCGCAGCCCGCTCGGCGACCCTGATCGTGTTGTTGACCTGGGGCACGAGGTTCCAGATCGCCGACCCGACGTGGACCCGCGTGGTCTTGCCGGCAATGTAGGCCAGCGTGACCTCGCTCGACGACAGATGGCTGTACTCGGTGAGGAAGTGGTGCTCCGAGGCCCACACGTATTTGAAGCCGGCGTTCTCGGCCGCAAGAGCTACGGCCACATCGTCCAGGAGCGCCTCGTGCTCGGAGTTCTCACTGTCGGGACGCAGCCAAGCGGCGTTGTAGCCCTGAACAAATACCCCGAACTCCATCTGGATCCTCCTGGGCGAAGGGCGCCGGCAGTACCCAGTCGGATACCGCAGCCACCAAGCTTGAGGTCCACCAGTGGCGACTGAACGCTCACTCACAGAATACGATTGCTGCTGCAGTGGTGTCAATCACGCGCGTTGACTCACGCCCGGGTCGTGCCCCGGGCTCCGGCCCCCGGTCTGCTACCGTCCCGATGGGTGAGGGTTCGTTCGGTGAGTAGCCCCGAGCACACGACATGCTGGGCTGTGGGTCCCGTTCGAGGCGGACCGTAATGGCCGACACGAAAACACGTTCGAAGTCGATCGCCCGGTTGGCAACGACCCCGGACACCCCACCGCATGTCGTCGCCGGCCGGGCGCGACTGGTGAAGGCGGCCACCAAACTGTTCCGCGAGCGCTCATTCCATGCGACGTCGATCAGCGATGTCGCCCGCGAGGCGAAGATCAGTGTCGGCGCGGTGTACCTCTACATCGAGACGAAGTCAGATCTCCTCATCCTCATCTTCAACGAGGCGGCAGCTGAGTACGCCGCGCGCGTTTATCTCATCAACGAACTCGAGGGCAGCGCGAAGGAGAAGCTGTCCCAGGCGATCGCCGAGTACTACACGGTTCTCGACCGCCACCATCGTCAAACCGAGATCATGTACCACGAGTTCAACGCGATGGATCGCGATGCCAAGGCCTACGTGCGAGGCGTGGAGCGTGACCTCGAGGACGCCGTCAACGCCGTCCTCATCTCAGGAGTGGACAGCGGCGAGTTCGGCAAGATCGACACGCGGCTGTACGCCCGCAACATTCTGTGGACCGGACATCTCTGGGCCCTTAACCGCGGCCGGGTGCGCTCGTCGATGACGATCGGTGAGTTCATCGACGCGGAGACCGATCATTTCCTGCGCTCACTCGGTGCCGTCGTCTGACTCACCGTCGGACAGCTGCACATGGTCGGCGAGGCGGTCGTAGCGGGTGCGGTGGTCTCCCAGCGCCACGGCTTCGGTCCACGCCCGCTTGTAGTACAGATGGGCCGAAGCCTCCCACGAATACCCGGTCCCACCGAGGTACTGGATCATGCTCGATGCCACGCCCTTGTAGGCGTCGGCACAATAGAGCGCCGAGGTCTCGGCATCGATCATCCGCTGCGTGGCGAGGTCGTCCCTGGTCTCGCCGGAATCGAGCGTCTGTGCCGCCGTCCGCACGAAGGCAGTGGCGACCTCGCGGTGGATGTACATCTGCGCGCACCCGTGCTTGACCGCCTGGAACGAGCCGATCGTCCGGCCGAACTGGCGCCGCGTACTGACGTGCGCGACGGTGTCGGCCAGACACTGGCGGATACCTCCGACATGCCCGGCCGCCAGACCGACGAGGGCGTGGGCGAAGGCCCGCTCGACGACGTCGGCCGCGTCTGACGCCCCACCCGCCGAGCCGTCCGACACGCGCTGTGCCGGGCTGTCGTGCAGCGAGACATGCGCGACTCGCGCGGTGATGTCGAGCGAGTTGAGTGGTTCGATCCGTACCCCCGCATCGCCCGGCCGCACGGCGAAGATTTCCACGCGTCCGTCGTGGCGCGCTGGGACGAGCAGAAGGTCGGCCACCGAGGCCCACGGCACAAAACCGCGCTCCCCGGACAGCCGGAATCTGGAGCGTGCGCCGGCGACTGTGCAGCTGCGGCCACCGAGGTCAAGACGGCCGGCGGCGTCGAGATAGGCCGTAGAGGCAATTTGGGACCCGTCGGCGACGCCGGCCAGCGGCTCGCCCGCCGCCGCCGAGCCGGATTCGGCGAGTGCGCTCAACAGCGAGCCCGACAAGACCGCCGACGAGAAGTAGGGCAGCGGCGTGAGCAGTGCCCCGAGTTCCTCCATCACCGTCGCGACCTCGGCGACACCCGCGCCGGAGCCACCGAACTCCGTGGGGACCGCCAACCCGGCCAGCCCCAGCTCCGCAGCCAGCTCGCGCCACAACGCGGTGTCGTAGCCCGATTCGGTGTCGGCGACCTCGCGAACGCGCGTCAAGGGCGATCGCCTGGCGAGGAACTCGTGCAGCATGCTGGACAGCGCATCCTGCTCGGCGCTGCGAAGAAGCGTCATGAGACGCTCCGTGCCACCGTGACGCGGAACGGCACGTCGGTGTCGACCTGCGGCTCCTTGTCCAGGCCGAGGAGCTGTTCGCCGATGATCGTCCGTTGGATCTCACTCGTCCCGCCGGCCACACTCCACGAATGCTTCTCCGAGATGGCGTGTGCCGTGCGTCGTGCCCGCTCGTCTGCGCTGGGCCAGAACACAGACGCCGGCCCGAGAATGTCCTGCGCGACCTCGACCCGCCAGCTCGGCGAGCTCGGCATTGAGCAGCTTGCCCACCGAACCCTGCGCGCCGGGCGGGTGCCCGGCCTGCGTCTTCTCGACCAGATAGTCCGTGAACACGGCCGCTTGGCGTTCCTTGATGAGTAGCTCAACGAGCCGTTCCCGCAACCGGAGGTCACCGAGCAGCCCACGCTCGCGGGCCGCCTCCACGAGCAGCGCGTATGAGATTGGGTGAGACCTCGGCCGGGTGCGCTCACCGATGGCCACCCGCTCGTAGGACAACATCGTGATGGCCGCCCGCCAGCCTCCGTTCACCGCACCGATGACACGGTCACCGGGGACACTGACGTCATCGAGGAAGACCTCGTTGAACCGCGACGCACCGGTCATGTCGCGCAGCGGACGTACGGTCACGCCGGGACTGTGCAGATCGAGCACGAACAGCGTCAGGCCGCGGTGCTTGGCGACGTCGGGGTCGGTGCGGGCGAGCAGCAGTCCATAGTCGGCGACGTGCGCATGGGTGGTCCAGACCTTCTGGCCGGAGATGCGCCAGTCGCCGCCGTTGAGGACGGCGCGGGTCCGGAGTCCCGCGACGTCCGACCCGGCCTCGGGCTCGGAGAACAGCTGGCACCAGAGGGCGGCACCGCCGGCGAGCGGTTCGAGATAGCTGGCGCGTTGGGCGTCGGTGCCGAGTTCGAGGATCGTCGGGCCGACGATCCTCTGGCCGATGAGTAGAACGCCGGTGGGCGGTGCGTAGCGGGCAGCGATGTCGTTGAGTACACGCTCGTAGGCCTTGCTGAGACCCTGGCCTCCGAAGCGCGTGGGCCAGGTGACGGCCGCCAATCCGGCGTCGAACAGGCGCTGCTGGAAGCGACGCGCAGCCTCGAGCTCGGCCCGGCCGTCGCTGAACGTTTCTTCGTCGTGCGGTGCGTTCGCGGCGAACCACTGCTCCGCGCGACGGCGGAACTCCGCGAGGTCCGACTCTGGTGCTGCGATGCCGATCACCCCTGCTCCCATGCCCCGGTCAGGGCAGTCGGTTGGCCAGAACGAGGCTCGCCGCCGCGGTGAACATGCTGCCGACGCCCTGCACGAAGGAGGTCTGCACATTCGGCACCTGGCGCCACGCCGTGCCGCGCAGCTGGCGCACGGCTTCCAGGATGGCGAACATTCCGTACATACCCGTGTGCGTGTAACACAGGCCGCCGCCGTTCGTATTCATCGGCAGTGATCCGCCGGGTGCAGTATTGCCGTCGGCGACAAAGGCGCCCGCTTCGCCTCTCGGCACGAACCCGAGATCTTGCAGGCCGTACAGCGGCAGGTGCGCAAAGGCGTCGTACACCATCAAGTGATCTATGTCCGCGGGGGTCGTGCACGAGTCGGCGAAGGCCTCGCGACTCGAGCGCCGAAACGCGTCCGACGAGGTGAGGTCGTGCATGAACGTCACCATCGGGCTGTCCGCAGCCTCGCCGGCGCCGAGCACGTACACCGGCGGTCGATCCGAGATGTCCGCGGCGCGCTCGCGCGATGTCAGGACGAGGCCACCGCCGCCGTCGGTGACAACGCAACACTCGAGACTGTGCAGCGGCCAGGACACCAGCGGCGAGTCCAGGACGTCCTGCACCGAAAACTCTTGGTGGCGCCAGGCACGCGGGTTGCCCGCGGCCCACCGGCTCTGCACTGCTGATACCGCGGCCAGTTGCTCATGGGTGGTCCCTGTGTCGTGCAGGAAGCGCGCGACCGGCAGCGGGAAGAGGTTCGGGGGGAAGTCCGCTCCGAAAGGCATCTCGAATTGTCCGCGCAACGAGTCGGGCGGCACGACGAACGGAGGTTTGCCGACTCGCGAACGTCCGGATTCGCCGTGCAGGACCAGGACGGTCTCGCACGCGCCCGAGGCGATGGCCGCGACGGCATGCCGGACGTGCACGAGAAAGCTGCAGCCGCCCACCGAGGTGCCGTCATACCAGCGCGGTTGCACGCCCAGCGCATGCGCGACTTCGAGCGGTGAGGCGACCGCGGTGGCGAGGCCATCGATATCAGCGAGGGTGAGCCCGCAGTCGTCGAGGGCGCGGTGCGCAGCATCGATGCGCAGCTCGAGTTCGCCGAGGCCCGGAACCTTGCCCAGGTCGGTCTCGGCGGCGCCGATGATCACGACATCGCCAGGACTCATTGCGGTGCTACGTTCGCCGGACGGAAGAACGGAAGGGTGACCCCGTCCCGCGTGCGCACGGTGAGTTCCAACGGCATGTCGAGCGTGATCGCCTCGGGGTCGGCGGCGACTTCGACGAGGTTGGTCATCATCCGGACGCCCTCGTCGAGTTCGATAACCGCGATCACGTTCGGTTCGTTGTCGGCGAAACCCTCGGCCGGGTGGTAGCTGATGAGGAAGCTCAGCAGCCGAGCTCTGCCGGAGGCCCGAGCCCAAGGGAGGTCGCGGCTGCCGCAGTGCGGGCAGGCTTCACGCGGGTAGAACACATGCTGCGCGCACGTGGAGCACTGCTGGATGAGCAGTTCGCCCCGAGCCAAGCCGTCCCAGTACGGCTGCGACGTGGGCGTGGCCGCCGGCTGCCAGCGCGTTGCACCGGTCACGATTGCGCGCATCCGATGACGAGCGTGCCGCGCTGTACGGCGATGTCGGCGTCCGCTCGCACGTCGAAGCGAACCGTCGAGTCGTCGACCTGCCAGACGCGAACGGTCAGCGTCGAGCCGGGCAGCACCGGGCGGCTGAACCGCCCGCTCATCGCCACGAGGCGTTCGTGGCGGACGACGTCCGAGCTGTCGCAGCACAGGTCGTTCGCGATCAACCGCGCCGCGATGCCGAACGTGCACAGGCCATGCAGGATCGGTACCGGGAAACCGGCCGCTCGGGCCACCGCGGGGTCCGAGTGCAGCGGGTTCGTGTCCCCCGACAGTCGGTACAGCAGCGCCTGGTCGGGCCGCAGAACCATCGTCAACTCGCGATCAGGAGCGGAGGCAGGGACCGGTTCGGCCGGGTCCGGGCCGCGGTCGCCGCCCCAGCCACCCACGCCCTTGAGAAACACGCCGCTGGTCGAGGTGAGGTAGGGCGCGCCGTCTGCATCCGCCACCGTCGTCTCGAAGACGACCAGCGCACCAGAACCTTGTCGTGGACCGCGGTGATTCGTGGCGTCACGGTGCCACACCCTGCGGACGGCAGCGGCCGCGTCCACCGGACGGCTTGGTCCGCATGCAAAGCGGTGCTGGCGCCGGTCTGCCCCAAGTGCCGGCCGTACCCGGCCCGGTGCGCGAGCACCAGACCGAAGCCGGGCAGCACCTGGTGCGACAGGCCACGGGTGTTCTCGGTAGTCAGCTCGAGCTCACGCGTGGGGTCTGTCGCGCCGGCGCCGACGCCGAGGGCGTACAGAGCAGTGTCGTGCGGGGTCCACGTCACCGCGGTCACCGGCAGCGGCTGACCGACGAGGTCCAGCACGGACGTCATCGCTGATCCTGCGTCAGCACCGGCCCGGGCACGGTCCCGGTGATATCGGCGTTGAGCGCAGCTCGCTCTACGAGCCCAGGAACAACCGTGTCGAGGGCGTCGACGGTCCAGCGGGCTGCGCTGTCGACGTGGGGCCCGGCCGACCAGCCCTCGGCCACCGTGATGCGGTTGAACTTCGTTCCGAACACCCGGCCGGTGATGCCCGCCGATCCGCGTCCGCCCAACCACACGACCAACGGCGCGACGTTCGCCGGATCGGCGGCCAGACGGACCTCCTCGGACTCCGCGTACGCGGGCACGTCCCCGGCAAGGCGCGAATAAGCCGAGGGGTACACCGCATTGACCGTGACGCCGTAGGGGGCCAGCTCGGTCGCGGCGATCACGGTCAGGCTGGCGACAGCGGCTTTCGCGGCGCCGTAATTCGCCTGCCCGAAGTTGCCGAACAACCCGGACGCGGAGCTGGTGTTGACGACCCGTGCGTCCACCTCGGCGCCCAGCTTGTGCTGCGCACGCCAGTAGACGGCCGCGTGATGCAGAGTTGCCACGGTGCCGCGCAGATGCACGCGCACCACATCGTCCCAGTCATCCTCGGTCATGGTCACGATCGCGCGGTCGCGCAGGATGCCGGCGTTGTTGACGAGCACGTCGAGACGGCCGAACTCGTCGACGGCGCGCTGGACGAGCTTGCCGGCGGCGGACCAGTCTGAGACATCGCTGCCGTCGGCGATCGCCTCTGCGCCCAGGGCGCGAATCTCGTCGACGACCTGGTGGGCCGGCTCGGCGGAAAAGCCACTGCCGGTACGGTCGCCGCCCAGGTCGTTGACCACGACCTTGGCGCCCTGGCGGGCGTACTCAAGGGCGTAGGCACGGCCGATGCCCCGCCCGGCACCCGTGATGACGACGACGCGGCTTTCGCATCTTCGACCGGCAGTCAACGCGCACCCCTCTCAGCGGCCGACAGAGCGGCCGGACGGCGGGTTCCGTGTGGAGCGGTCAGCGCGTCCCGGCAGTCCCGGGCCATGGCCGCAACCACGTCGCCGGCGCTGAGCACCTCGTGCATGACGCCGACACCTTGTCCCGCCGGCATCGAGCCGTGAACGGTGTCACCGCGCTCCATGGCCCGCACGCCACCACCGGCAAGAATCAGCTGGAGCGGGAACGGCAGGATCTCGTCCTCGCGACCGGCCCACTCCCTCGACCACTCGTTCGTCAGCGCGCGCATGTTCTTGCCGGTGAATGCCCGGGTGATCCGGCAGTCGTCCGGGGACGCCGCGGCGAGCGCTTCCTTCACACTGCCGTGGACACGAGCCTCATGCGTCGCCACGAACCGAGTTCCGACCCATGCCCCGACACAACCCATGACCATCGCCGCGGCAAGCGAACGGCCGTCGGCGACGCCACCGGCGGCCACCACAGGGACCGGCAGGCTCTGTACGCACGCGTTCCACAGCGACAGCGAGCCCACCGCGCCGACGTGGCCGCCGGCTTCCGAACCCGTCGCGATGACCGCGTCGACCCCGTCGGCGACGACACTGACCGCCTGCCGAACCGACCCGACCAGCGAGAACACGAGCGTTCCCGCGGCGTGCAGCAGCGGCACGTAGTCTCGCGGCGAGCCAAGTGCCGTGACGACGACCGGCACCCGCTGTTCGGCACAGATTTCGATGAGCCGTTGGGTCCCCCCGGGACGCAAGTCGTCGAGCACCGAGACCACATGCTTGCGCTCGTCCGGCGGCATCGCCTCGATGAGTGTGCGGGCTCGCTCCAACAGCCCGTCCTCACTGACGTAGGCCGAGGCGACGACGACATCGACGCCGAACGGTCGGTCGGTCATGGACCGCAGAGTGGCGATCTCCTGCGTGAGCCGTTCGGGGTCGTGTCGCAGCAGTCCGGTACCCAGCACACCGAGACCGCCGGCGTTCGAGACTGCAGCGGCCAGTGCCGGACCCGCCGGGATGGACATGCCGGCCTGCATGATCGGCACCGAGATGCCCAGCTGATCGCACAGCAGGGTGCGCAGCGGATCGTCGATGGTGGTCACGTGATCCTCCCTGATGACATCGCCTCGGCGTACTCGCCGGCGCGAACGCGGTCCCGGACGCGGTGACGTTGCAGCTTCCCGCTGACGGTGTGCGGGAGTTCGTGCGCGAAGTACACGGCCGACGGTTTCTTGTAACCGGCCATCCGCTTCCTGCAGTGTTCGACGACGTCCTCGAGCCCGAGAGACGAGCCGGGCTGCGGCACGACCACGGCCACGACCGTCTGGCCCCACCGGTCGCTCGGCAGTCCCACCACGGCGCACTCGTGCACCGCAGGGAGTTCGAGGACGACGCGTTCGACCTCACTGGGGTAGACGTTCGCCCCGCCGCTCACGATCAGGTCCGTGCGCCGGTCCACCACCCGAACGACGCCGTCCGTGGACACGGTGCCGAGGTCGCCGCTGTAGTACCACCCGTCACGTACGACGCGATCGGTCTCCTCCGGGCGGTTCCAGTAACCCGCCATCAAGCCGTCGGTGCGCAGCCGCAGCTCGCGGACGTCTGCGTCGGCAGAATCGGTTGCGCTGCTGACGGCCTGCACCAAGACACCCGGCACCGGCCGGCCCACAGACTCGAGGATCGCGTCGTCTCCGGCCAAGGCCGCGGTCATGTCGGCGAGCGTCGTGGCCGCGCCGGCTCCGCCGGAGATCTCGGTCATCCCCCACGCGAGGATGAGCCGGCCCGAGAGCAGCTCGTTGAGCTGCGCCAGCACCGTCTTGGGCACCGTGCCACCGCTTTGCAGGAATGACCCGAGCGACGGCAGCGAGGTGCGAGCGCTCAGGCACGCGTCGGTGAACGCGGCAATGAGCGGCGGCGGCATGGCGATGAAGCCGGCCGCATGGTCCCGCGCCGCGCGCACGATCGCCTCCGGCTCGGAGGTGCCCGTAACCACGACGGTCGATCCGGTGTAGAAGTGGCTGAGCAGCTGACCCAGCACGGTGCCGGTGAAGGACATGGACGCGCCGTAAATCACCGTGCCGCGCACGGGCAGGCGATATGCCACCGCGTTGGCGCGGTTGGTGGCCACCATCGAGCGGTGCGTGATGACCGCGCCCTTCGGCGTTCCACTCGTGCCGCTGGTGTAGGAGATGGCGAACGGCGCATTGTCAGGCAAACGGGTCCTTGCTGTCGACGGCGTGGCCTGCCGCAAGTCGTCCAGCGTCGTCGCGGCCGGGCCGGCCACGCCGTCGACAGCCACCGTCCACACGTCGCCGCCGAGACCGAGCTCGGCTACCGCGTCGGTCAGCGTAGATCCGTGGAACAGGGCGCGGACGCCTGCGTCCGAGACGATGTGCGCGGCCTCGGCGACGCGGAAGCGCTCGTTGATCGGCACGATGACGAGGCCCGCCGACGCCAACGCGAAGTAGGTCTCGATGTAGGCGAGCGAGGTCGGCATCCAGCAGGCGACGCGGTCTCCGGGCTGCAGGCCGTGCGCAACGCAGGCGGCGGCGATCGCCCGGGCCCCGCGACTCAGGTCCCCGTACGTGATCGAGCGTTTCTCGGGGACGCTGATCACGGCGAGACGTTCGGGCGTTGTTGCCGCCGCGACCGCCAGATAATCGGCGACGGTGATCATGGTGAATCGTCGCGCAGCCGGTGGGATAGGTCCGGTCCGCCCGGCGCAGCGGTGCGGTCATCCCCCGATTCGTCGCGCCACCGGCGCGCCTCACCAACGCGAGCGAGCGCCTCGGGAACCTCCACCTCGAGACGCAGGAACGCCTCGCACATCGCCTTGCCCTGCGCGTCGATACGCAGGGAGCGCACGCCGCCACCGTCGAGCGAATCCTCCAGCACGAAGCTGATCGCATGGATGCCGGGTAGCAGGTAGCGGTGGACCGGACCGTGCACCAGGTCGCCGAAATGGTCGGCGACGACCGACTCGGTCACGACGTCGACCACCGTTTCGTACAGGCGCGGGTCCCACACCACGAGACCGACCGTGCAGTGCCGGCCCTTGTCTCCGGAGCGGGCATGACAGATGTCGGCCAGCCGCACCCGCATCAGACCGTCCGCGGTGAACACGGCCGGGTCGAGCGGTTCCGCACTCACGGGGCCGCCGCCTGCACCTCGACGGTGGTGGTCACGACATCGCGGTCTACGAGCGCGGGCCAGTACCCGACGATCTGACTGGGCCGCGCGCGGCCGGACGCGAAGCCGGCCGCACCCGGCGGCCCGGCGAGGGCGACCGGCGCGAACTCGCGGCCGAAGCGTTCCAGGTCCTCGGCATACGGCCCGCGCGCCGCGACTCGCAGGAGAACCTCGGCCGGCTCGTCGACCGTCACCTTGCTGAGGTGTCTGAGCATCGAGGAGGCGCCGATGTACTCGACGTTGAGATCGTCATAGCGCAGGCCGAGCCGTTCGAACCGCGCGACGAGCATCGCCGCGGCGCGCTCGGCCTTGGCCAATGCGTGCGGCCACGAGTACACGAGCGAGCTCGCGTTCAGGTAGCCGTCGGTGTAGGCCGCCGACACCTTGAGGAATGGCGTGGGCGCCGAGCCGCTGATACCGCTGACGGCCACCTGGTTCGGCCCGATCTCTTGGAGTTCGATGGCGCTGAGGTCAACGACGACGTCCGGCGTCAGGTACCTGCCCGGGTCACCCAGCTCGTAGAGCACCTGTTCGGCGACGGTGTGGCGGTCGACGAGACCGCCGCTGCCCTCGGGTTTGGTGACGTAGAAATGCCCGGCCTCGTCGACAACCACGATCGGATATCCGATGTCCGCAGGATCGGGGACAGCCCACCAGCCACCCTCGTAGTTGCCGCCTGTGCACTGCACGCCGCACTCGATGATGTGCCCCGCTACCGTCCCGCGGGCGAGCAGGTCGTAGTCGCCTGGGCCCCATTGGTACTCGTGGATCAGCGGGCCGACCACGAGGGACGGGTCGCTGCACCGCCCGGCGATCACAATGTCGGCGCCCGCATCCAAAGCGTCAGCCAGCGGGAACGCGCCGATGTAGGCATTGGCGGCGACAAGGCGCTCGAAGATGTCCGAGACCGGCGCTCCGTCGTCGAGGTTGTCGAACCGATGCCCCTCGGCGAGAAGCTGGGGCATCCGTGGCATGAGGTCGTCGCCGCTGATGCTCGCCACGCGCACATCCGGCAGACCGGCCGCACGCGCCACGTCGAAAACCGCCTGACGGCACCCCTCGGGGTTGAGGCCGCCCGCATTGGTGACGATGCGCACGCCGCGCTCGGCGCACTCGGGAAGGATGTCCCGCATCAGGTCGACGAAGTCGACCGCGTAACCCAGTTCCGGATCGCGGCTGCGCTGCTTGTGCAACAGCGACATCGTGATCTCGGCGAGATAGTCGAGCGTCAGGTAGTCGATGTTCCCGTCGCGAACCAGGCGGCCGGGCGCATCCCGGTCGTCGCCCCAGAACGCTTGGCCGTTCCCGATGCGAACCGCGC
>CATOGU010000087.1:30000-32500 GCA_951799445.1 Pseudisothecium myosuroides | reverse complement strand
GACCCTTGTCACGCCTCCACCTTGTCACCCCTTTTTTTTTCACTTAGTCTTCGAATCCACACCCTCCCCATTTTTTTTCTCTCCATCATAAAAAATATCACTCCATCACTTAACTCCCTCCCCATTTTTTTTATCACAAGTGAATCCCAACTCCATCATAAAAAATATCACTCCATCACTTAACTCCCTCCCCATTTTTTTTATCACAAGTGAATCCCAACTCCATCATAAAAAATATCACTCCATCACTTAACTCCCTCCCCATTTTTTTTATCACAAGTGAATCCCAACTCCATCATAAAAAATATCACTCCATCACTTAACTCCCTCCCCATTTTTTTTATCACAAGTGAATCCCAACTCCATCATAAAAAATATCACTCCATCACTTAACTCCCTCCCCATTTTTTTTATCACAAGTGAATCCCAACTCCATCATAAAAAATATCACTCCATCACTTAACTCCCTCCCCATTTTTTTTATCACAAGTGAATCCCAACTCCATCATAAAAAATATCACTCCATCACTTAACTCCCTCCCCATTTTTTTTATCACAAGTGAATCCCAACTCCATCATAAAAAATATCACTCCATCACTTAACTCCCTCCCCATTTTTTTTATCACAAGTGAATCCCAACTCCATCATAAAAAATATCACTCCATCACTTAACTCCCTCCCCATTTTTTTTATCACAAGTGAATCCCAACTCCATCATAAAAAATATCACTCCATCACTTAACTCCCTCCCCATTTTTTTTATCACAAGTGAATCCCAACTCCATCATAAAAAATATCACTCCATCACTTAACTCCCTCCCCATTTTTTTTATCACAAGTGAATCCCAACTCCATCATAAAAAATATCACTCCATCACTTAACTCCCTCCCCATTTTTTTTATCACAAGTGAATCCCAACTCCATCATAAAAAATATCACTCCATCACTTAACTCCCTCCCCATTTTTTTTATCACAAGTGAATCCCAACTCCATCATAAAAAATATCACTCCATCACTTAACTCCCTCCCCATTTTTTTTATCACAAGTGAATCCCAACTCCATCATAAAAAATATCACTCCATCACTTAACTCCCTCCCCATTTTTTTTATCACAAGTGAATCCCAACTCCATCATAAAAAATATCACTCCATCACTTAACTCCCTCCCCATTTTTTTTATCACAAGTGAATCCCAACTCCATCATAAAAAATATCACTCCATCACTTAACTCCCTCCCCATTTTTTTTATCACAAGTGAATCCCAACTCCATCATAAAAAATATCACTCCATCACTTAACTCCCTCCCCATTTTTTTTATCACAAGTGAATCCCAACTCCATCATAAAAAATATCACTCCATCACTTAACTCCCTCCCCATTTTTTTTATCACAAGTGAATCCCAACTCCATCATAAAAAATATCACTCCATCACTTAACTCCCTCCCCATTTTTTTTATCACAAGTGAATCCCAACTCCATCATAAAAAATATCACTCCATCACTTAACTCCCTCCCCATTTTTTTTATCACAAGTGAATCCCAACTCCATCATAAAAAATATCACTCCATCACTTAACTCCCTCCCCATTTTTTTTATCACAAGTGAATCCCAACTCCATCATAAAAAATATCACTCCATCACTTAACTCCCTCCCCATTTTTTTTATCACAAGTGAATCCCAACTCCATCATAAAAAATAAATCATAGATTTCAAAATTGAATTGTATCAAAAAGAAATCATAGATTTCAAAATTGAATTGTATCAAAAAGAAATCATAGATTTCAAAATTTCAAATGTATCAAATAGAAATCATAGATTTCTAAATTGAAATGTACAAAAATAAATCATGCATTTCAAAATTTATATGTATCAAAAATAAATCATAGATTTAAAGATTTGATTGTACCAAAAATAAATCATAGATTGAAAGATTTAAATGTACCAAAAATAAATCATAAGTTTAAAGATTTAAATGTACCAAAAATAAATCATAAGTTTAAAGATTGAAATGTACCAAAAATAAATCATTAATTTCAGAATTTAAATGTACCAAAAATTAATCATAAGTTTAAAGATTGAAATGTACCAAAAATAAATCATTAATTTCAGAATTTAAATGTACCAAAAATAAATCATAGATTTCAGAATTTAAATGTACCAAATTTAAATCATAAATTTCAAAATTTAAAAGCCTAAACCGAAACCCTATACCCTAAACCGAAACCCTAAACCCTAAACCGAAACCCTAAACCCTAAACCCTAAACCCTACCAAATGTAAATCATAAATTATAAGATTTAAATGTACCAAATGTAAATCATAAATTATAAGATTTAAATGTACCAATAATAAATCATAATTTATGTGATTTAAATGTACCAATAATAAATCATAAATTATATGATTTAAATGTACCAATAATAAATTATTTATTTCAAGATTTAAATGTACCAATAATAAATCATAAATTGTATGATTTAAATGTACCAATA
>CATOGU010000087.1:17500-20000 GCA_951799445.1 Pseudisothecium myosuroides | reverse complement strand
CTCCATCATAAAAAATATCACTCCATCACTTAACTCCCTCCCCATTTTTTTTATCACAAGTGAATCCCAACTCCATCATAAAAAATATCACTCCATCACTTAACTCCCTCCCCATTTTTTTTATCACAAGTGAATCCCAACTCCATCATAAAAAATATCACTCCATCACTTAACTCCCTCCCCATTTTTTTTATCACAAGTGAATCCCAACTCCATCATAAAAAATATCACTCCATCACTTAACTCCCTCCCCATTTTTTTTATCACAAGTGAATCCCAACTCCATCATAAAAAATATCACTCCATCACTTAACTCCCTCCCCATTTTTTTTATCACAAGTGAATCCCAACTCCATCATAAAAAATATCACTCCATCACTTAACTCCCTCCCCATTTTTTTTATCACAAGTGAATCCCAACTCCATCATAAAAAATATCACTCCATCACTTAACTCCCTCCCCATTTTTTTTATCACAAGTGAATCCCAACTCCATCATAAAAAATATCACTCCATCACTTAACTCCCTCCCCATTTTTTTTATCACAAGTGAATCCCAACTCCATCATAAAAAATATCACTCCATCACTTAACTCCCTCCCCATTTTTTTTATCACAAGTGAATCCCAACTCCATCATAAAAAATATCACTCCATCACTTAACTCCCTCCCCATTTTTTTTATCACAAGTGAATCCCAACTCCATCATAAAAAATATCACTCCATCACTTAACTCCCTCCCCATTTTTTTTATCACAAGTGAATCCCAACTCCATCATAAAAAATATCACTCCATCACTTAACTCCCTCCCCATTTTTTTTATCACAAGTGAATCCCAACTCCATCATAAAAAATATCACTCCATCACTTAACTCCCTCCCCATTTTTTTTATCACAAGTGAATCCCAACTCCATCATAAAAAATAAATCATAGATTTCAAAATTGAATTGTATCAAAAAGAAATCATAGATTTCAAAATTGAATTGTATCAAAAAGAAATCATAGATTTCAAAATTTCAAATGTATCAAATAGAAATCATAGATTTCTAAATTGAAATGTACAAAAATAAATCATGCATTTCAAAATTTATATGTATCAAAAATAAATCATAGATTTAAAGATTTGATTGTACCAAAAATAAATCATAGATTGAAAGATTTAAATGTACCAAAAATAAATCATAAGTTTAAAGATTTAAATGTACCAAAAATAAATCATAAGTTTAAAGATTGAAATGTACCAAAAATAAATCATTAATTTCAGAATTTAAATGTACCAAAAATTAATCATAAGTTTAAAGATTGAAATGTACCAAAAATAAATCATTAATTTCAGAATTTAAATGTACCAAAAATAAATCATAGATTTCAGAATTTAAATGTACCAAATTTAAATCATAAATTTCAAAATTTAAAAGCCTAAACCGAAACCCTATACCCTAAACCGAAACCCTAAACCCTAAACCGAAACCCTAAACCCTAAACCCTAAACCCTACCAAATGTAAATCATAAATTATAAGATTTAAATGTACCAAATGTAAATCATAAATTATAAGATTTAAATGTACCAATAATAAATCATAATTTATGTGATTTAAATGTACCAATAATAAATCATAAATTATATGATTTAAATGTACCAATAATAAATTATTTATTTCAAGATTTAAATGTACCAATAATAAATCATAAATTGTATGATTTAAATGTACCAATAATAAATCATATATTTCAAGATTTAAATGTACCAATAATAAATCATAAATTATATGAACTAAATGTACTAATAATAAATAATATATTTCAAGATTTAAATGTACCAATAATAAATCATAAATTATATGAACTAAATGTACCAATAATAAATCATATATTTCAAGATTTAAATGTACCAATAATAAATCATAAATTATATGAACTAAATGTACCAATAATAAATCATATATTTCAAGATTTAAAAGTACCAAAATTAATTACTTGGTACTTTTCACTCTAACTCCAATTTTTTTCCAAATATACCTTATCCATTTTCCTACATCCCTCAAAATTTATAATCATTCCTTTTCCAAAAAAATAAATTTAATGGTAAGACTAGAGTTTGAAAAGAAGTTTTTGAAAATTTAAAAGTACCAAGAATAGTAACTTGGTAATTTTTAATTTAACTTCAAAATAATTTGGTGCCTTGGGCATTTAGAGGTTAAAAGCCAAAATAAAATGGATAATAGGTGAATGCATTTTTCCTATTGGTTTAGGAATAATTTATTTTTTTGGAAGAATGGTCCTTCTTCCCCATTGGATCCAGCCCTTGGATTCCTCGCTTGCCTTGAATTCCAACCTTGGATTCTTTTCTGCGATTTAATTTTTAGTTGAATTTCTTTTTAATTGAGTGGAAAAATATTTTCTAAATTTTTAGAAAATGGATGCAGCACCGGGACTTCCCGGGAGGTCACCCATCCCAGTACTATTCCGGCCCAAAGGCGCTTAACTTCAGAGTTCT
>CATOGU010000087.1:7500-10000 GCA_951799445.1 Pseudisothecium myosuroides | reverse complement strand
GCTAAACGCTTCGGGACTTCATCAGGGCCTAACCGTCACGTCGCGCTGCTAGCGGGACCATAGAGGGAAAACACTTCAACCGAGACGAATGCTACACAGCGGCACCAGCCTTCCCATCGCACAAAATCCAAGCCTCAAACTTTTGTTCACCCAAGCTTTCGCAATGCGAATTCACGTTCCCCGGGACACCAGCCACCACCACTCACGTTTCAAACGATCACACCAGTACTGAGCGCAATGACCATCAACGAACCAGTCGGGACCCGTAGGCACCAAGCAAGTCGTCCGGTCGCGCCGTCCCTGAGGATCCCCGTGAAAGGTAGCAGCAGGCCCCGGAGGAAACCCTTCCCCCACATAGTACTCTCTGTGGGATTCGGCAGGCCCCCCCCGTCCTGCGTCGAAGGCACATCCGAGACCAACAAGTTCTTGGAAGACCACCCACCTTCCTATGCGAGCAACCCCTTAGCCGCAGCGCCCACCCCGCCTTGTCACCACGCCGGCTCCTCTTCTTGTCACGCCTCCCGCCTCTCGTCACGCCTCACCTTGTCACGCCGCGCCTCTTGTCACGCCTCCCGACCCTTGTCCCCGACTCCCGACCCCTGTCACGCCTCCACCTGTCACGCTCCGCCTCTTGTCACGACTCCCGACCCTTGTCCCGCTGCGCCTCTTGTCACGACTCCCCGACCCTTGTCCCGCTGCGCCTCTTGTCACGCCTCCCGACCCTTGTCCCGCTGCGCCTCTTGTCACGCCTCCCGACCCTTGTCACGCTGCCCCTCTTGTCCCGACTCCGACCCTTGTCACGCCACCACCTTGTCCCGCTGCGCCTCTTGTCCCGACTCCCGACCCTTGTCACCCCCTCCACCTTGTCACGCTGTGCCTCTTGTCCCGACTCCCGACCCCTGTCACGCCCTCCACCTTGTCACGCTGCGCCTCTTGTCCCGACTCCCGACCCCTGTCACGCCTCCACCTTGTCCCGACTCCCGACCCTTGTCACGCTGCGCCTCTTGTCACTACTCCCGACCCTTGTCACGCCTCCACCTTGTCACCCCTTTTTTTTTCACTTAGTCTTCGAATCCACACCCTCCCCCATTTTTTTTTCTCTCCATCATAAAAAATATCACTCCATCACTTAACTCCCTCCCCATTTTTTTTATCACAAGTGAATCCCAACTCCATCATAAAAAATATCACTCCATCACTTAACTCCCTCCCCATTTTTTTTATCACAAGTGAATCCCAACTCCATCATAAAAAATATCACTCCATCACTTAACTCCCTCCCCATTTTTTTTATCACAAGTGAATCCCAACTCCATCATAAAAAATATCACTCCATCACTTAACTCCCTCCCCATTTTTTTTATCACAAGTGAATCCCAACTCCATCATAAAAAATATCACTCCATCACTTAACTCCCTCCCCATTTTTTTTATCACAAGTGAATCCCAACTCCATCATAAAAAATATCACTCCATCACTTAACTCCCTCCCCATTTTTTTTATCACAAGTGAATCCCAACTCCATCATAAAAAATATCACTCCATCACTTAACTCCCTCCCCATTTTTTTTATCACAAGTGAATCCCAACTCCATCATAAAAAATATCACTCCATCACTTAACTCCCTCCCCATTTTTTTTATCACAAGTGAATCCCAACTCCATCATAAAAAATATCACTCCATCACTTAACTCCCTCCCCATTTTTTTTATCACAAGTGAATCCCAACTCCATCATAAAAAATATCACTCCATCACTTAACTCCCTCCCCATTTTTTTTTATCACAAGTGAATCCCAACTCCATCATAAAAAATATCACTCCATCACTTAACTCCCTCCCCATTTTTTTTATCACAAGTGAATCCCAACTCCATCATAAAAAATATCACTCCATCACTTAACTCCCTCCCCATTTTTTTTATCACAAGTGAATCCCAACTCCATCATAAAAAATATCACTCCATCACTTAACTCCCTCCCCATTTTTTTTATCACAAGTGAATCCCAACTCCATCATAAAAAATATCACTCCATCACTTAACTCCCTCCCCATTTTTTTTATCACAAGTGAATCCCAACTCCATCATAAAAAATATCACTCCATCACTTAACTCCCTCCCCATTTTTTTTATCACAAGTGAATCCCAACTCCATCATAAAAAATATCACTCCATCACTTAACTCCCTCCCCATTTTTTTTATCACAAGTGAATCCCAACTCCATCATAAAAAAATATCACTCCATCACTTAACTCCCTCCCCATTTTTTTTTATCACAAGTGAATCCCAACTCCATCATAAAAAATATCACTCCATCACTTAACTCCCTCCCCATTTTTTTTATCACAAGTGAATCCCAACTCCATCATAAAAAATATCACTCCATCACTTAACTCCCTCCCCATTTTTTTTATCACAAGTGAATCCCAACTCCATCATAAAAAATATCACTCCATCACTTAACTCCCTCCCCATTTTTTTTATCACAAGTGAATCC
>CATOGU010000086.1:10000-12500 GCA_951799445.1 Pseudisothecium myosuroides | reverse complement strand
TTCGAATCCACACCCTCCCCATTTTTTTTCTCTCCATCATAAAAAATATCACTCCATCACTTAACTCCCTCCCCATTTTTTTTATCACAAGTGAATCCCAACTCCATCATAAAAAATATCACTCCATCACTTAACTCCCTCCCCATTTTTTTTATCACAAGTGAATCCCAACTCCATCATAAAAAATATCACTCCATCACTTAACTCCCTCCCCATTTTTTTTATCACAAGTGAATCCCAACTCCATCATAAAAAATATCACTCCATCACTTAACTCCCTCCCCATTTTTTTTATCACAAGTGAATCCCAACTCCATCATAAAAAATATCACTCCATCACTTAACTCCCTCCCCATTTTTTTTATCACAAGTGAATCCCAACTCCATCATAAAAAATATCACTCCATCACTTAACTCCCTCCCCATTTTTTTTATCACAAGTGAATCCCAACTCCATCATAAAAAATATCACTCCATCACTTAACTCCCTCCCCATTTTTTTTATCACAAGTGAATCCCAACTCCATCATAAAAAATATCACTCCATCACTTAACTCCCTCCCCATTTTTTTTATCACAAGTGAATCCCAACTCCATCATAAAAAATATCACTCCATCACTTAACTCCCTCCCCATTTTTTTTATCACAAGTGAATCCCAACTCCATCATAAAAAATATCACTCCATCACTTAACTCCCTCCCCATTTTTTTTATCACAAGTGAATCCCAACTCCATCATAAAAAATATCACTCCATCACTTAACTCCCTCCCCATTTTTTTTATCACAAGTGAATCCCAACTCCATCATAAAAAATATCACTCCATCACTTAACTCCCTCCCCATTTTTTTTATCACAAGTGAATCCCAACTCCATCATAAAAAATATCACTCCATCACTTAACTCCCTCCCCATTTTTTTTATCACAAGTGAATCCCAACTCCATCATAAAAAATATCACTCCATCACTTAACTCCCTCCCCATTTTTTTTATCACAAGTGAATCCCAACTCCATCATAAAAAATATCACTCCATCACTTAACTCCCTCCCCATTTTTTTTATCACAAGTGAATCCCAACTCCATCATAAAAAATATCACTCCATCACTTAACTCCCTCCCCATTTTTTTTATCACAAGTGAATCCCAACTCCATCATAAAAAATATCACTCCATCACTTAACTCCCTCCCCATTTTTTTTATCACAAGTGAATCCCAACTCCATCATAAAAAATATCACTCCATCACTTAACTCCCTCCCCATTTTTTTTATCACAAGTGAATCCCAACTCCATCATAAAAAATATCACTCCATCACTTAACTCCCTCCCCATTTTTTTTATCACAAGTGAATCCCAACTCCATCATAAAAAATATCACTCCATCACTTAACTCCCTCCCCATTTTTTTTATCACAAGTGAATCCCAACTCCATCATAAAAAATATCACTCCATCACTTAACTCCCTCCCCATTTTTTTTATCACAAGTGAATCCCAACTCCATCATAAAAAATATCACTCCATCACTTAACTCCCTCCCCATTTTTTTTATCACAAGTGAATCCCAACTCCATCATAAAAAATATCACTCCATCACTTAACTCCCTCCCCATTTTTTTTATCACAAGTGAATCCCAACTCCATCATAAAAAATAAATCATAGATTTCAAAATTGAATTGTATCAAAAAGAAATCATAGATTTCAAAATTGAATTGTATCAAAAAGAAATCATAGATTTCAAAATTTCAAATGTATCAAATAGAAATCATAGATTTCTAAATTGAAATGTACAAAAATAAATCATGCATTTCAAAATTTATATGTATCAAAAATAAATCATAGATTTAAAGATTTGATTGTACCAAAAATAAATCATAGATTGAAAGATTTAAATGTACCAAAAATAAATCATAAGTTTAAAGATTTAAATGTACCAAAAATAAATCATAAGTTTAAAGATTGAAATGTACCAAAAATAAATCATTAATTTCAGAATTTAAATGTACCAAAAATTAATCATAAGTTTAAAGATTGAAATGTACCAAAAATAAATCATTAATTTCAGAATTTAAATGTACCAAAAATAAATCATAGATTTCAGAATTTAAATGTACCAAATTTAAATCATAAATTTCAAAATTTAAAAGCCTAAACCGAAACCCTATACCCTAAACCGAAACCCTAAACCCTAAACCGAAACCCTAAACCCTAAACCCTAAACCCTACCAAATGTAAATCATAAATTATAAGATTTAAATGTACCAAATGTAAATCATAAATTATAAGATTTAAATGTACCAATAATAAATCATAATTTATGTGATTTAAATGTACCAATAATAAATCATAAATTATATGATTTAAATGTACCAATAATAAATTATTTATTTCAAGATTTAAATGTACCAATAATAAATCATAAATTGTATGATTTAAATGTACCAATAATAAATCATATATTTCAAGATTTAAATGTACCAATAATAAATCATAAAT
>CATOGU010000085.1:0-26775 GCA_951799445.1 Pseudisothecium myosuroides | reverse complement strand
CGATGATCCCCAGGTGCGTGACGAGAAACCCGGTGTGGTGACGTTTCCAGGGCATTCGTGAGAACGCCGCGCACGCGAGGTTGACGCAGAGGATGGTCAGCCAGAGGTCGAACCACCACGCGTTGTAGATGTAGGCGCGCGCAACCTTGGCGTCGAAGCTGGTTTCGTAGAGCGTGCCGACGATGCTGGCGACGATGAGCACGCTCAGCAGCACGACGGCCAGCTTGACCGACGAGAAAAACTTGAACACCGGGTGCCGCTGCCACGCAGGCCGTCCGCCGGGGCGCGTCGGGAGATTGACGGGGACGGGGGTTTCTTCGAGGGCGGGAGCCGGAGCGGGCATGGCGGAAAAGTGAACGAGCCGCTAAGATACAGATTTCCCCGGCAGGTTCAAAGGCGCATGGTGCCGGGGTGGCGAACGGGCCTCAGATCCGCGCGTTGCGCTCATCGCCACTGTGGTGGCGTTGATCGTTGGTGGCGGTTCCTGGCCCTCTCGTGATAAGGTCACGCCACATGAAGAAAAACGACCGACGGGTTTCCGTGCGCTCGGGACAATTCGAGATCGTCAAACTCAACACGGCGCGCTGGGAAGGGCGCGACCTTTATCATTCGATGCTGACGCTCAGTTGGCCGCAGTTCATCGCGTTCCTGCTCGGTGCCTACGTGTTGATCAACACGGTGTTTGCCCTGCTCTACCTGCTGGGCGGCGGGTGCATCGCCGAAATGCCGCGATTCTCGTTCGCCAGCGCATTTTTCTTCAGCGTGGAGACGCTGGCCACTGTCGGCTACGGCCACATGTACCCCACCACGATGTACGGGCATCTGGTGACGACGGTCGAAATTATGGTAGGCATGTTCGGGCTGGCGGTGATGACCGGGCTGATCTTCGTGCGCTTCTCGCGGCCCACGGCGCTTTTTGTGTTCAGCCGGACGCTGGTGGTGTCGAATTTCGACGGGCAGCTGGCGCTCATGCTGCGGATCGCCAATCTGCGGCACCAAGCCATGATCGACGCCAAGTTCCGGTTGCTGCTGATGCGCACCGAAATCACCAAGGAAGGCGACGACATGCGCCGCTTCTACGAACTCAAAATGCAGATGCCCTGGGTCGCGATGTTCCCGGCGGCCATGACCTTGCGTCACATCATCGACGAACACAGCCCGTTGCACGGGATCACGCCTGCCTTGCTGGAGAGCGGCAATTGCCGGATCGTTGCCACCATCGAGTGCGTGGATACCGTGATCCCGGCTCCGGTGCAAAGCCAGCAGGACTACGCCTGGCAGGACGTGCGTTTCGGCGAGCGGTTCGCGGAAATTTATCGGGAAGGCGACGATGGGCTACTCACCGTCGATTACGGGCGATTGCATGACACGGAATCGGCAGGTGTGTCGGGGTCGGCTTGAGACCGGCTGCCGGTCAGCAGATCATTCCGCGCGTTTGCCGAGGGTATTATCGTGACCGAGGTCGGTGATCTGCGGCTTTTCGCCATCGACCGCCTTGGTCCAGGTGACCTTGTTACGATTGCCGGGCGTGGAAACCGTCGCCAGGGCTTCCGCCGTGACCAGATTGTCGTTACCGTTGATCGTCAGGGCGTGGCATGCGCCGCTCAGGGTGATCTTGTTGTGATCGCCCTCAATGGCTACGTCCTTGCCGTCGGCTTCGATGGTTTGCGTTTTGTTGTTATCCGTAATGGCGATGGTTGCCTTGCCCGCCGTGGCAGCGGTGGGGCTTTCCACGATTTTCGGCGGCTCGGCGTGGAGCGGGGAGCAGAAAAGTCCGGCGACGATGGCAATCGCCAAGGACGAGAAGGGAAGCGGTTTCATGGGAGACGGCGGGGAGCAGCGATGTTTGGGAATCGGTTTTGGTTTGTAAGGCGACCGTCCCGGTTGCCGCGTGATGACGCTTGACCAGGAAAACGGTGG
Organism: Pseudisothecium myosuroides; assembly: GCA_951799445.1. Lineage (NCBI taxonomy): Eukaryota > Viridiplantae > Streptophyta > Bryopsida > Hypnales > Lembophyllaceae > Pseudisothecium > Pseudisothecium myosuroides. The sequence continues at coordinate 24,855 of CATOGU010000085.1, read as the reverse complement.
AATCGTCGTGTGCTCACGCGGCAACCGGGACGGTCGCCCTACCATCGGAAATCACCGCCCTCACCACGGCAAGGGCTCTCCTTCGTACGTCACGTAGCGCAGGCCGTCCGCCACGCTCAACTTGTCGATGACCTTGAGCATCCCACGGATCGAATCCGGCGGCTGCAGCGGCGCGGAAGTACCTCCCATGTCGGTCTGCACCCAGCCCGGATGCAGCAACACCGACGCGATGCCGCGCCCGGTCAACTCGGCGGCCAGCTTCTTGCCGCCCATGTTCAGCGCGGCCTTGCTCATGCAGTAGCTCAGGCTGAACGAGAGCCCTTCCGCCTGTTCGATGGAACCGAGGAGCGACGTGATGTAAACGACCTTCGCCTTCCCGAAGCTTTTCTCCAGGAGCGGGGTAAGCGCCTGCGTGACCAGTATCGGGGCGATGGAATTGACGTGCAGGACATTCGCCATCGTCGCGGCGTCGAACTCACCGAAGGCCTCGCCCGCGGCGGTGACGCCCGCGTTGTTGATGAGCACGTCCACGCTCACGCCGTCGGCGGCGAGCAGCCCCGGCAGCGCGGCGATGGCCTGCGGATCGGACACGTCGAGCGCATGGATCGACAAACGTTCGCCGCCAATCGCTTTGAGTTCGCTTGCCTTCTCCGGGTCACGGCAACAAGCGATCACCGTGTCGCCCCGTGCGATGAGTTGGCGGACAAATTCGAGGCCCAACCCACGGTTGGCACCGGTCACGAGATAATTGGCCATAAAAAATTGTAGGGCGACCGCTTCGGTTGCCGCTGGATAGTGTGTGGATTGAAAAGATGGGAGGACGGATGCAATCAGCCATCGCCGCGTCGAAACGCGGCAGGCGATGCGCCCGCCCTGCAAACAGAGTTCAGATCTTCAACTCGTTGCCGGTCACGGCGTCGTGGATCGTGAATTTCTCGTGGTGGAACGCCCCGTCGGCGCGGAAAATAAGCCGCCCTTCGTAGCGGCGCTCCATTTCGACGAGCAGATCCTCGTCCTCGGTGCGCAGGCGCTGCAAGACTTCCGGGTGCACGGTGATCTTCAATTCGTGGACCGTTTCCTGGTGCTTGCGCATGAGCGCGTTGAGCGTGCGTTGCAGTTCCACGCTCATGCTCATCGCGCTCTTGACCTTGCCCCGGCCGCTGCAATACGGGCACGAGACGTACACGCTGCTGCTCAGGCTCTCCTGGGCCCGCTGGCGGGTCATCTCCATTAACCCCATCGACGACAACGGTAGGACGTGCGTCTTGCTCTTGTCGCGCTTGAGCCGCTCCTTCATCCGGTCGTAGACCTGCTGCTGATCCTTGCGGCTCTTCATGTCGATGAAGTCGCCGATGATCAGGCCGCCCACGTTGCGCAAGCGCATCTGCCGGGCGATCTCGTCCGCCGCTTCGAGGTTGGTTTGCAGGATGGTTTTATCCATGTCTTTGCTGCCTTTGTTGCGACCGGTGTTCACGTCGATGGCGATGAGCGCCTCGGTCTCGTCGAACACGATGTAGCCGCCGCATTTGAGCCAGACCTGCCGGTGGAACGCGTCGTCGATCTGGCGCTGGACGTGATATTTGTCGAAGATCGGGACGTGCTCGGCGTGGTGCTCGATGCGGTGCTTGGAGCGCGAGGAAATCTGGCCCACGAGAAGCTTCATGTGCTCGACGCTGGCCAGGTCGTCGCAGATCACCTTGTCTACCTCGTCGGTGAGGAAGTCGCGCACGGTGCGTTCGATGAGGTTCGGTTCCTCGAACAGGCAGGCCGGGGCGCGCTTGGTCGAATTGCCTTCCGCGATGCCGTTCCATTGTTCGAGCAACAGGCTCAGGTCACGCACGAAAAACCGCGCGCGCTGGCCCTCGCCGGCGGTGCGCATGATGACCCCCATGCCTTCGGGAATATCCAGCGCGCGCAGGATCTTGCGCAGGCGGTCGCGCTCCTTGGGGTCTTCGATCTTGCGCGAGATGCCGCTGCCGTCGCTGTACGGCATGAGCACGAGGTAGCGGCCCGCGAGCGAGAGATTGGTCGTGACGCGCGGTCCCTTGGTGCCGATGGGTCCTTTGGTGACCTGCACCAGCACCTCGCTGCCGACCGGGTAAAGGGTCGGGATATCCTTGGCCGTGGGTTTCTTCGGTCCCTGGTTTTTCTTGCTGCCCTTCTCACCGCGGTCGATGCGTTCGACCTTGGTTTCGTCCAGGCCGGGGAGCGCGTCCCAGAAATGGAGGAACGCGTTTTTCTCGTAGCCGATGTCCACGAACATGGCCTTGAGGCCGGGTTCGATGTTTTTGACGCGGCCTTTGAAGATGCCGCCGACGATGTTGCGGTCGGTGACGCGTTCGACGTTGTATTCTTCGAGCACGCCGTCTTCGAGCAGGGCGACGCGGCGTTCGAGTTTCTCGACGTTGATGAGCAGGAGGTTGTTCTGCTTCTTCTTGGCGAGGCCGAGCATTCTTTTAACTTTTTCGATCATGGAAAGGAGTTGTTGGGTAAAAGGGTGGGAGAGAGGTGGAAGGGAGGAACCCATTTGGGTGTAGGGGGAGAGTACGGAGGGTCTGACGGACAGGCGGTTTCAAATTTACGCTGTCATCCTGAGCGGAGTGTAACGGAGTCGAAGGACCTTCCGACCGCCGGTAGGCAATCAGCGGTGTCTGCCGACGGCCGGAAGGTCCTTCGACTCCGTTACACTCCGCTCAGGATGACAGAATGTAAAAAGCCGTGGTCATCGAATGGATAGGTGGAAGGGCTGCCAGAAGCCGGGAATCCGGCCTGACCCGAGAGCGAACACCCGAAGTTACCCGGTCACCGGAAAGCGGTGCGCGGGTAAGAGGCTGAAACTAGAACAGTCCCAGGAACTTTTTACGCTTCGGGGGTGGAGTCGGCTGCGCGGGAGGTTGGCTGGCGGAAAGTTGGCGTTGTTGTTGAGCTTTTTGTTGTTTGCGTAAGGTTCTCGTCTGGGCCTCGGTGTCGTCGGGGCCGTTGTCGCCGTTCCCATCCCGGCGGAAGAATTTCCTCATGGATTTCATGAGCGGCGTGTCGCCGTTGTTATTGCTGCTGGCGGTCCTGGAAGAACCCCGGTCGTCGTCGCCTTCGCGCACCTTGGGTTTGGCGGCGGCGACATGGTCATGGTCGGCGTCGTGGTCGGTGGCATCGCTGTCGGTCGGCGGCGGGGTCTCGTCGTCGTCCACGGCCAGATCGTTGTCGGCGGCGCTTTTCTTGTTGGTGAATTTTTTCTTCTCCGCGTCTTGGGCATTGGCGGCGGTCTGCACCACCGGCACGTTGTCCTTGGTGTATTCGACGTTGTTGATGAACGCAAAGCTGCCCTTGGCGGGCGTCAGCGGATGGACGTTCACGGCAAATTTAGCCGTATCCAGCGCCAGTGCTTGCTCCATGATGTGCGCGGCGAGCGGCCCTGCCGTCACGCCGCCGCCCTTGGCCCCCTGGATGAACACGCAAATCGCGTACTTGGGTTTCTGGTAGGGCGCGAAACAGATGAACCACGTGTGGTTGTCCTTGACCCCCTTGCGCCAGAATTCGGCGGTGCCGGTCTTGCCCGCGAGTTCGATGCCCTTGAGTTTGGCGTGCGGCGCGGTGCCGCCGGCGTCGTTGACCACCTTCCACATGCCGTGGCGGACGTGCTCGATCTGGTCGGGCTTGAGGCCGAGGTCGGTCTCCAGGTTGGCGCGCACGCGCGGCCCCTGGGCGACAAGTTTGCCGGTGTCCGGGTCCACGGCGTCCTGGCCGCCGCGATCCACGACGCGGTCGATCAGGCGCGGGTAATAACAGGTGCCGCCGTTGGCGAACATCCCGGCCACCAGCGCCATTTGCAGCGGGCTGGCCTGCACGTAGCCCTGGCCGATACTCAGGTTGGCGGTGTGCCCGTCGCTCCAGCGTTCGCGCGGGGCATGGACGGCGAACCACTCCTTGCCCGGCAGGATGCCCGCCGCCTCGTTGGAAAGCTCGATGCCCGTTTTCTGGCCGATACCGACCAGGCTGGCCACCTTGTCGATGGCGTCGACCCCGGCGGCGTTGCCGTACTGGAAAAAGTAGGCGTTGCACGAATTTTTCAGACCGCCTTCGAGGTCGAGCGTGCCGTGGCTGCCGCCCTTCTGGCCGATCCAGCAGTGCATGTATTTGCCGCCGTAGGTGACGCCGCCCGAGCAGGTGTATTTGTAGTTGCCCTTGCCGGTGATGAGTCCGGCGAGCGCGGTGATCGTTTTGAAGGTCGAGCCGGGCGCGTAGGAAAGGATGGCCCGGTTGGTCATCGGGTCGGTGTCGTCCTTGGTGAGCTTGTTCCAATCCTCGGTCGAAACGCTCGGAATGAAGGTGTTGGGATCGAACGAAGGCACCGACGCCATCGCCAGCACGTTGCCCGTGTTGGGATCGACCACGACCGCTGCCCCCCGGCCCACCACGCGCAGGGCGTCCTCCGTGATCGCCTGGATGCGGGCGTCAATGGTCAGGTAAACGTCGTTGCCGGTGACGGGCGGCACTCCGGGCAGATCGCCCTCGATCACGCCCTTGGCGTTTTTCTTGATGATGCGTTTGCCGGGCCTGCCGCGCAGCCACTTGTCCATCGCCTGTTCGACGTTGGTCTTGCCGTCCACGTCGGGCTGGTAATAGGTGTAGTTCTTGGCTTCCTCCTCGTCGGTCTCGTTCTCTTGGCCGACGTAGCCGAGGACATGGGCGGCCAGTGCGCCGAAGGGGTATTCGCGCACGGCCCGCTGCGGGGTATCGACGCCGGGCAGCCCGAGGTCGCGCTCGCTGAGCTTCGCCATGTCGGCGAACGGGATGTCCTCCATGTAGGTGAAAGGCACCAGGCGGTCGGTGTAGAAGTGTTTGACCAGTTGTTTGACGCTGATGTCGTCGTGCAGGCCGAGTTGGTTGAGCCGGGGCAGGACGGTTTCTTGCACGATCCTGGCGACATCCGGCTCCTGGGTTTCCTTGTAAACGCCGCCGACCGTGAAGATATGCCTGGCGCGCGGGACGTTCTTCTTGCCGAACGCTTCGCCGTAGCCCTTGACCATCTCGTCGAGCATGAAATCGACGGAAAAACTCGGGCGGTTGCCCACGAGCACGAGGCCGTTTTTGTCGCGGATTTCGCCCCGGACGCTGGGGATGCGGACGGTCACCTCGCCCGAGCCGCGAATTTTCTTTCTGTATTCCTCGCCCTTGACGACCTGAACCCACCAGAGCTTGCCGATGACCGCCGAGATCCCCAGCAGAAAGAATAGCCCGATGATCTGGATGCGGGATTCAGTCTTGAACAGGGCCATGGAACGGACAGCGGCGGGCGATTTAAACGGGGAATATAGGTGTGCACAGTGGAAAGCGCTAGTGGAAAGGAGGACGGGCCGCAACAGAACAAGCCAACGGTTGGCAGTCAGCTTGTTAGGGGTTCGATTACGGTCTTGGCTTTTCAGGACAAAACCCTTAGTTTTTAGCAATGAGCCCGGCTCAGGAAATACGACAACAGGTCGACAAACTGACCGACAACGAGAAAGCTGCCTTGGCTGCAGACCTGCTCGAAAGCCTGCCGCCGATTCTAGATGACGAGGATGAGGGGTTGGCCGAGGCGAAACGGCGAGATCAAGATTTGGAGAGCAATCCAGAAATTGCCATCAGTTGGGAGCAACTCCGGCGTGGGATCGGGCGGTGACGTTGCGCTTTGGACAGGCAGCGTGAGCTGCCGATCGTAGTCAAGGTAGGGATGGCTCTCCGAGCCGGTCCCTTGCTTCTCCGGGGGAAGACGTTTGAATTCTACTCCCGGCGTCTTCCAATCAAAAACAGGGACCGGCTCGGAGAGCCATCCCTACCTTGACTACGAATGCCGGCGCAAAACCGCCTACAACCCGGCGGTCGCCCTGGCCCTGGCTCGCCGCAGGCGCTCGTCCTCGTAGATTCGCACCGGGTAGTTCAGCAACTCCGCCGCGAAATAGAATGCGAAATACACCGCCGGGGCCAGCAGCATCGCAAAGAACCCCGGCAGCAGCAGCCGCGCCCAGAGGTCGTGCGGCGGCGTCACCCACCCGCGCTTGAACGTGATCAGGCCGTACTGCATCACCAGGATGACCACCGTGCAAAACCCGCTGGCCACGCAGTGCAGATCCCACCGCCCGCGCAAAAACAGCGGGCGCAACCCGTGCACCAACACTGCCAGCACGCCGAACAGCACGATGGACCACCCCATCGGCAACTCTTCCACCGCCGACCCCCGCAAATACATGTCGGGATTGGCGATCTGCACGGTCAGCGCGTCCCACAGCAGTCCGTTGCAGAACGCCAGCGCCAACGCCCCGGCAAACGGCAGCGCCAGCGCGCCGTAGGCCAGCACGACCGGAAACATCAGCACCACCGCCCCCGAAAATCGTCCGATCGGCGGGCAATACGGCTGGAATACCACCGCCAGCAGGTCCACCACCAGCACCAGTGCGAAGAAGGCGGCGGTCATAAACCAGGGCCTCATTTTCTCGGCGTCGCCGCCGGAGCCGTGGGTCGGAACCCCTTGACGACGAACACGTTTTCGAGCTTGGAAAGGTCCACCGCCGGCAGGACGGTGGCGTGGGTGTCCAGTTCGCGGCCCTGGAAATCCTTGATCGTGCCCAGCAGCAGGTCGCCGGGAAACACGCCGCCGCTCACCCCGTTGCTGTAGACCTTCTGGCCGGGCTGGAGCTGCGCGCCCCGGGACAGAAAGCTCAGCGAAAGCTCGGGCTGCGCGTTGGGCGCGGTGCGTTCCCCGCTGAGAATCCCCTTCTCCCGGGAGCCTTCCACCTTGGCGAACACCTTGCAATTTTCGTCCGAGATCAACAGCACGAACGCCGTGTTGCCCGCGACGGTCGTGGTCTTGCCGACCAGCCCGACGTCGGTGACCACGGGCATGTCGCTGTCCAGCTTGTCCTGCTCGCCGCGGTCGATCTGGACCGTGCTCCACCACGAGGTGGACGAGCGCGCGATGATGCGCGCCGGGATCAATTCGTATTTGGAGCGGTCCCGGAAATCAAGCGCCTGCCGCAGGCGGTTGTTCTCCGCTTGCAGGTCGTTCATCATCTGGTTGGTGGCGCGCAGCTTCTGGTTCTCGACGGTGAGACCGGTGTTCTCGGTTTCCAGTTCTTCGAGGCTCTGGAGACCCTTGACCGCGGCGCCCAGCCGCCGCACCCCGCCGGTGGACTCGTGCAACGGCCGCACCAGTTCCATCGCGCCGGTTTGCAACCGCCGCGCCACCGGGACCTTCACCAGCAGCACCCCCACGGTCAGCACGACGAAGACGGCGAGCGCGATGATCGAAACGCGGGACATCTAGGAAAGGAGGAGGGTGGAAGGCGGAAGACGGAAGTTCAAGCGAAGAGAATAGCGCAAAAATCGGTTCACTTCCGGCCTCTGGTTTCCGCCTTCCGCCTTCCGCCTTCCGCCTTCCGCCTTTCCCCTATCTCCAAGAGCGGTCACTCGACGCCACCTGCCGCAGGAACTTGATCTCGTTGAGCACCTTGCCCGTGCCTTCCGCCACGGCGGAAAGCGGGTCCTCGGCCACGTGCACCGGCAGGCCGGTTTCCTTCTTGAGCAATTCGTCCAACCCGCGCAGCAGGGCGCCGCCGCCTGCCAGGACCAGGCCCCGGTCCACGAGATCGCTCGCCAGTTCGGGCGGGCAACGCTCCAGCGTGATGCGCACGCTCTCGACGATGGTTTTGACCGGCTCCATGAGCGCCTCGCGCACTTCCTCGCTGGTGATGGTCAGCGTTTTGGGCAGACCCGCCACGAGGTCGCGCCCCTTGATCTCCATGGTCGTCTCCTTCTCCTTGTGTTCGGGCGGGAACGCGCTGCCGATCTTGATCTTGATTTCCTCCGCCGTGCGCTCGCCGATCATGAGGTTGTACGCCCGCTTGACGTAGTTCACGATGGCCTCGTCCAGTTCGTCGCCCGCCACCCGCACGCTGCGCGAGAACACGATGCCCGAGAGCGAGATCAGCGCGACTTCCGTCGTGCCGCCGCCGATGTCGATGATCATGTTGCCCGCCGCGTCCTGCACGGGCAGGCCCACGCCGATGGCCGCCGCCATCGGTTCCTCGATCAGATGCACCTCGCGTGCTCCGGCGTGGGTGGCGCTCTCCTTCACGGCGCGTTTCTCGACCTCCGTGATGCCGCTCGGCACCGCGATGACCACGCGCGGGCGGACCATCTTGCGGCGGCTGTGCACCTTCGTGATGAAGTGCCGCAACATCGCCTCGGTGATCTCGAAATCCGCGATGACGCCGTCCTTGAGTGGTCGCACGGCGACGATGTTGGACGGCGTGCGCCCTAGCATCCGCTTGGCCTCGTTGCCGACGGCCAGGACCATGTTGGTGCCGGCCTTGACGGCGACGACGGAGGGTTCGCGCAGGACGATGCCCTGGTCCTTGACGTAAACGAGGGTGTTGGCGGTACCGAGGTCGATACCGATGTCGTTCGAGAAAACGCCCATTAAAATGTTAAACATCGGGAAACAAAAACGAAGAGGGTTGGATGGTAGGCCGGGTGCGGGACGAATCCACCGGAAGGAGAGGCGAGAACTTGCAGGTCACAAGAGGCCGAACCGGATTGGCAGTCCCACGGGATCGGCGGCTGTCCTCCCGAGGGGTGCGGCGCGCGCTGGCTTGGTACGTGGCACAGACTAGAAAGCAGGAACGCGCGCCGTCAAGCGGAGAGAGTGCCGCTTGCGACCGTAAGAACATGGACAACACGCGAAACACGCCCGAAAATCCGACAAAGGTAGGGATGGCTCTCCGAGCCGTCCCCTTGCTTTCTTTGGATGAACCAGCCCGTCCTGTGAATTTGCCTTCCCAGAAAAAACAGGGACCGGCTCGGAGAGCCATCCCTACCTGGATTGGACGGGCGGCAGCCCGCACCGGCTCAGGCGTTCGTTGCGATAGTCAGGATCGCCGCCGACTTCACGCCCGCACCAACCCGGCGGCTCGAACGCGCGGGCAGCCGCCTCGTTGGGAAACTCCACGTCCACCGTTTGCAAGCCCGCGAGCGCGTCGGCGTAGACATCCAGCTCGAAGGTCAACTCGCCCGGACCGGGCACGTTGTAACGGATTTTGCGCAGGCGGCGGCCGGCGGTCAGGGGCCAGAGCTGGTCGAACTGTCCGGCGGAAATCGGCAACTCCACTTCCGTCCGGCTCAGGCCGGGGCCGTGCTTGACGGTCAGGAAACAGTCGCCGCCCTTGCGTCGGAGACGGACCTCGACCCCCTCGGACGTCAACGCCAGGTAACCCTGGTCGATGGCGGCGGAGGGATAACGCGCCAGATCGTCCGGCAGGGTGGGGACGAGGAACTTGCGTTCAATTTCCATGGTGAATTTGACGACCGCTTTTTGCTCAACGGAATCGGCGCGCGAGGAGTAAATGGCTTGCTTCCTCGCGCGGCGGATGCCAGGAAAGACGCACCGATGTTGACTTACCTCTGGATCGCCCTCGGCGGCGCCATCGGCAGCGTGGCCCGGTACGGGATCGCGGATTACCTCGTGTCGCGCCATGCCGCCCCGCCGCCCTACGCGATTTTGCTCATCAACGCCACCGGCTCGTTCTTGATCGGGGCTTGCGCGGCGTTGACGGGTCCCGGGGGGCGGTGGAGCGTGTCGTCGGATTTCCGGCTGTTCTTCATGGTGGGCATCTGCGGCGGGTACACGACGTTTTCGTCGTTCAGCCTCCAGACGTTCGATCTCGCCCGGGGCGGGGCGGTGCTGCTGGCGGGCCTGAACATCCTCGCCTCGGTCAGCCTCTGCCTGCTGGCCGTCTGGCTGGGCTACCGGCTCGGGACCGTTGCGCGGTAAGGACCGCCGGCGGCGGTAAGTGCCAAGATTCAAGAACCAAGATTCAAGGAAGGTTCAAGTTTCAAGATTCAAGGCAGAATACCGGAGCAACCGGTCTTCCGATTTCCGACTTGAACCTTGAATCTTGGCACTTGCTTGAATCTTGGTTCTTGAATCTTGAATCTTCACGCCGTAGGCGGTCTGGTGCTTTACCTCGTCGGCACCCCCATCGGCAACCTGGCGGACATCACCCTGCGCGCCCTGGAAACCCTGCGCACGGTGGACCTCATCGCCGCCGAGGACACCCGCCACTCGCTGCGCCTGCTCGGACGCCACGAAATCCGCAAGCCGCTCGTGAGTTTTCACGAACACAACGAGGCGCGCCGCACCCAGGAACTCCTCGCCCGGTTGCAGGCCGGGGAGAACATCGCGCTCATCACCGACGCCGGCCTGCCGTCGATTTCCGACCCTGGCGCGCGGCTGGTCCGCGCCTGCGTGGCCGCCGGGGTGCCCTACACGGTGATCCCTGGTCCCTCGGCGGTGTTGACGGCGGTGGTCGGCTCCGGGCTGTCCGCCGAACGGTTCCATTACGGCGGTTTCCTGCCCCCGAAAAGCGGCGGGCGCGAGCGCGACCTGCAAATCGCCCTCGACCGGGCGGAAACGAGCATCTTTTTCGAGTCGCCGCACCGTCTGGAGCGAACGCTGGAAGTCCTGGCGCGCCTGGCTCCCGACCGGCAAATCTGCGTGGCGCGGGAGTTGACCAAGCAGTTCGAGGAGTTCCGGCGCGGTCCGGCGGCGGAAGTGTTTGCGCATTACCAGCAGCATCCGCCGAAAGGCGAGATCACGCTGGTCATTGCTGGCAAGGCGGAAGGCGGAAGGCGGAAGGCGGAACAGGGAGAAATCGCACCCTGACGCCTTCCGCCTTCCGCCTTTCTCACAACCCCACCGGCACGGTGCGCAGCTTGTCTTCCCAGCGCGTCAGCAAATGCAGGATGATGTTCGTGCCGAACTTGTAGCTGTTCGTGACGTTCTTCGCTTCCAACCCCCGAAAATACACTTCCCGGTTGTCGAACATCCCCTGGTTGATGGCCACGTAGCCGTTGTGTTCGTTGCGGCGCATGTCGTAATCCCCGCGCTCGTTGATACCGATCTGCCACATGTCGCCGTAATCGTTCGCCGTGTAGATGACCGCCACCTCGCCGAACCGCTTGAGCGCGTACACCGGCTCCTGGTAGGAATTGAGGCCGGGCGGCACCGCCTTGATCTCGTTGAAATACGTCTGCGTGTAGATGGCATGGTTCGGCGGCAACTGCTCCCAGGCGATGTCCTGGTCGGGCAGCACGCGCCTCATCTCGCGGCGGAACGCCAGGTCGAACCGCGAGCGTTGACCCGGCAGCGAACTGTCGCCCCAGATGCACCCGCCGAGCTGGAGATACTTCTGCAAGTTTTCCACCTCCTGATCAGTCAGCTTGAAATCCCGGTGGCCGGTAAAGAAGATGAACGGCGGTTTCTTGGTGAAGATTTCGTCGCTGGCGAGGTCCAACGGCTCGGCGTCGGCGTCGGCCTCGATGCGGTCGTTGGACCATTTGCGGATGATGTAGAGCAGGTTGGGCAAGCTGCCCTGGGCGATGCGGTTGTCCTGGATGCGCACGGTCGAGTCCCAATCGCCGCCGTGGTACTTGGCCAGGTAAGCAGTGAACTTGAACGCCCGGCTTTTGCCGACGCCGCTGCCGTTGTCGGTGGCGGACTTCCAACTGTTGGTGAAATTCTTGATGCCCTGGGCCACCGGCAGCGTCATGCCGCTGAACTTCGGCGTTTGCGGGGCGCTCGCGGCGGAAGGGTTCGTGAATTCCCGCGCCTGGCTGGGCATCATCTGCGCGGGCGGCGCGGCGGGCAGGCTGAAAGCGGCGGGCGCGGTGGAGGCCGTGGTGATGGCGGTGAGCGAGGGCGCGGTGCTCACCGAGGTGGCCGAGGCGGTCACGTCCTGGCTGGGCGCGGTGAGCGGCTGGACGGGATCGACCGTGGCGGGCGGAGCCTGGTTGACGAGTTGGCCGCCCGCGTCGTCAAAATCCGTGCGCTGCGTCACGTTCTTGACGAGCACCACGCTACCCAGGGTCAGCACCAGGATAAAGTGCAGCGCGACCGAGATCGTGAAGAAGCGCGAACGCCCGAGCCGGTCGATGAAGGCGCTCGTCCGCTGCCCACTCCCCTGCAAAAAAGAAAAAGCAGCCATATGGGGGAACCGAACGTAATGTCGCAGGATCAAGACGCGCTGACAAGGATGGCTTTTCCGTCCCCGCCCGCGCGTGCGTTGACGCACCGGAAATTCTGACATACGCTGAGTTTGTGAAATATTTCACAAGAGGAACCTTCGCCGCTGGCACGGCCCCGGGAGCAGTGGCAGAAATGCGGCAAATCCTGGCACTGATCCAGCCGCAGCTCGACGCCGTCGAGGCGGCCATCGTCCGCCAGGCCGACACGTTCGATCCGGCGGTGCGGGGGTACGTCAGCTACGCGCTCAACACCAGTGGCAAACGGCTGCGCCCGGCGCTGGCCCTGCTTTCCGCCGGGGCGACGGGCGGGATGGGCGAAAGCCAGCAGTCGCTGGCGGTCATCATGGAGTTGATCCACCTGGCCACGCTGATCCACGACGACGTGCTCGACGGCGCGGAGAAACGGCGCGACCAGCCCACGGCCAACGCCCGCTGGGGCAACAATCTGAGCGTGCTGCTGGGCGACTGCCTGCTGGCGCACGCGCTGGACCTTTCCACGTATTTCGACGACGCGGAGGTCAGCCGCCGCATCGCGCGGGCCGCTTCGGCGGTGTGCACGGGCGAGATTTTACAGACGCAGCGTCGGTTCGACCTCAACCTGAGTTTCCCGGATTACTACCGCATCATCGAGATGAAGACGGCGGCGCTGTTCGCGGCGGCGGCGGAACTGGGCGCGCGGCTCAACCACGTCACGCCGGAAATCTCGGAAGCGCTCCGGGTCTACGGCCTGAAGATCGGCACGGCTTACCAGGTGTACGACGATTTGCTCGACATCGCGGGCGACGAATCCAAGGCAGGCAAGACGCTCGGGACGGACCTTAAGAAAGGCAAGCTCACGCTGCCGATCCTGAAACTGCTGCAAGGGTCGGAGAACGGTCAGCGCGAACGGCTGACGCAAACGATCCTGCGCGGCAGCGACGAAGATTTGGCGGGGTTGCGCGACGCGGCGCTGCGCAGCGGGTCGATGGCGGCGGCGGCCCGGGAAGGCGCGGCGATCATCGACGAGGGCCTGCGGCAGTTGGACGTGCTGGCCGACAGTCCGTACCGCGATGCCCTGGCCGACGTGGGCCATCGGCTCGGGGTGATGGTCGGGCAGTTTGCGGAGTAGGGAAAAGGGTTTTTGTAGAATCCGTAGGGCTGCCGCCAAAAAAACTTCTGTCATCCTGAGCGGAGTGTAACGACGTCGAAGGACCTCTCAAGCTTGGTACACGTGTCCCGTTGCTACTTGCCAAGCGCCGAAACGCTGCGGCCAGCGCGGGCTTGGGCCATGCGCCGGTGTGAATTCAGAACGGGTACCACATGGAGAGGTCCTTCGACGTCGTTGCACTCCGCTCAGCATGACGGACGTTTTTGAGGCGCGCTGATCCCTCCGATCACCTCGCCCATGTTTTTGCCTTGAACCCGACGGTCCGAACCGGGAACCTTCCCGCATGGACCTCGAATCCTTCCGCGTGCAGGAAATCCTGGAGGCCGACCACCCCCGCGAGCGGCTCGCCACCCTGGGTGTCCATGCGCTGACCAACACGGAACTGGTCTCCCTGCTGCTCGAAGACGAGGACGGCCTGACCGAACGCCTCCTGCGAAAATTCCGTTCCCTGCGCACCCTGGCGCGGTGCGGTCCGCGCGAACTCGCCGAAGTGGAAGGCATCTCCCCCCGCCTGGCCGAGCGGGTGGCCGTCACGTTTGAACTCAGCCGCCGGCTGGGCAAGGAAATCCTCAGCAAGGTCAAGGTGGACAGCCCGGAAATCGTCTGTCAGCTCATGGCGCAAGACCTCCGGGCCCTTTCCCGGGAGTCGTTGCGCGTGCTCCTGCTCGACACGAAATACCAACTGCTGCGCATCGAGGAAATCTCCCTCGGCAGCCTCAATGAAAGCATCGCCCATCCGCGCGAGATTTTCCGGCCCGCGATGATCCATTCGGCCTACGCCATCATCCTCGTCCACAACCACCCGTCGGGCGATCCCACTCCCAGCGCGGCGGACAAAAAACTCACGCAACGAATCGTCGAAGCGGGCACTCTGTTGGGCGTGGAACTGGCCGACCACATCATCATCGGCAACTTCCTCGCGGATAAGGAATCGTACTTTTCCTTCAAGGAGGAGGAACTCATTTGATGGCTGAAATTCATCCCACCGCCGTGGTCGATCCCGCCGCTCAGATGGGAACCGGGGTGCGGGTCGGGCCGTACGTGGTGGTTGAAGGCCCGGCGATCATCGGCGCGGACTGCGTGCTCGCAGCCCACGCGACGTTGACCGGCGCGGTGCGTCTGGGGCGCGGCGTGCGGGTGGGGCACGGGGCGGTGATCGGCGGTTGGCCACAGGATTTCGCGTTCGACCCGGCGACCGCGAGCGGCGTCGAGGTGGGCGACGGGACGCAAATCCGGGAGCATTGCACGATTCACCGGGGCACGAAGCCGGGGACGGTCACGCGCGTGGGGGCGCGGTGTTTGTTGATGGCCGGGGCGCACCTCGGCCACAACGCGCAGGTGGGGGACGACGTGGTGCTGGCCAACCACGTCCTGTTGGGCGGCTACGTGGAGATCGGCGACCGGGTTTTTATGGGCGGGGGGAGCGTGTTCCACCAGTTCGTGCGGGTGGGGCGGGGGGCGATGATCCAGGGATTGAGCGCGTTTTCCAAGGACGTGCCGCCGTTCACGCTGGGGGCGGAGCGCAACCAGGTGTTCGGATTGAACGTGGTGGGCCTGCGCCGCGGCGGGTTCACCCCGGAGGAGCGCGGGGAAATCAAGGCGGCGTTCAAGCTGCTCTACGCGAGCGGGCACAACGTGACGCAGGCGCTGGAAGAGGCAAAAGGGAATAAATGGGGTGCGTCGGCAACGGAGTTCTTCGCTTTCGCGGCGGCGTCAAAGAAGCGAGGGCTATGCGCGTTCAAGGGAAACGCGGAATTTTAACGCGAAGGCGCGAAGACGCGAAGATCACGCGAAGGAAGAGAAAAGGAATGGAAGGGAAATTTAATACGCCGGAAGACGAGGTCGCGCGGGCAGTGATCGGCGCGGCGATTGAAGTTCATCGCTGCCTCGGACCGGGATTGCTGGAATGCGTTTATGAACAGGCGCTTTGCCATGAACTTACCTTGCGTCATCTGCCTTTTCAGCGGCAACAGTGGGTCCCGATCAATTACAAAGGCGTCAAGTTGGATGCCGATCTGCGCTTCGATATGCTGGTGGCGGGCCAAGTCCTCATGGAACTCAAGGCAAAAGAAATTCTGTCCTCGACGGATAAGCCACAACTCCTCACTTATCTGCGCTTGCTCGATTTGAGACTGGGATTGCTGATCAATTTCCACGCGCCGTATCTCAAGAATGGCATCCATCGGGTCGTCAACCGGCTGCCGGAATCCTCTTCAAGCGACGAAATTCCAGAACTGTAATTTCCTCCTCTCACCTTCCTCTTCCTTCGCGTGGGCTTCGCGTCTTCGCGCCTTCGCGTTAAAATTCCGGCCTCCCTCCACGATAACCGCCCCTTATTTTCCGCTTGGATTACGGGCCGAACCGCGGCTAACGTCCTCCGCTACACATGAACATTTTCGTCACCGGAGGCGCTGGCTACATCGGCAGCATCTGCGTCGAGCAGCTCCTCGACCGTGGCTTCGGCGTCACGGTTTTCGACAATCTCACCGAGGGCCACCGCCGTGCCGTCGATCCCCGTGCCGCCTTCCTCCAGGGCGACCTCAACGACCCGCAGTCCATCGGCCCCGTCCTCGCCAAGGTGAAACCCGACGCCGTCATGCACTTCGCCGCCAACGCGCTCGTCGGCGAGTCCATGACCAACCCGTCCAAATATTTCCACAACAACGTCGGCGGCGGCCTCAACCTGCTCGACGCCATGATCGCCGCCGGGGTGAAACGCTTCGTCTTCTCCTCGACCTGCGCCACCTTCGGCCCGCCCGAACGCCTGCCGATGGACGAAACCCTGCCGCAGCACCCGATCAATCCGTACGGCGAATCCAAGCTCATCTTCGAGCAAATCCTCCGTTGGTACGACACCATCCACGGCCTGAAATTTGTCGCCCTGCGCTATTTCAACGCCGCCGGCGCGACCGAAAAGTTCGGCGAGGACCACCGGATCGAGACCCACCTTATCCCCAACGTCCTCCGGGTCGCCCTCGGCCAGAAGGACCACGCCGAAATCTACGGCACCGACTATGAGACGCCCGACGGCACCTGCATCCGCGACTACATTCACATCGTCGATCTGGCGCAGGCGCACATCCTCGCGCTCGGTTCGGAAAAGAGCGAATTCTACAACCTGGGTACCGGCGGCGGCAACAGCGTTGCGGAAGTGATAGAGTGCTGCCGCCGCGTGACGGGCCACGCCATCCCCGTGGTCGAAAAAACGCGCCGCGCGGGTGATCCACCCCGGCTGGTGGCCGCATCGGGCAAGATCCAGGCGGAACTTGGCTGGAAGCCCCGTTACCAGTCGCTCGACGACATCATCGGCAGCGCCTGGGCCTGGCACATGCGCAACCCACAGGGCTACGGGGATTAATCCACTTGGCGTGAAATCTCTGGTAATGATCTCGCTGTCGCCCTCCGGCTGTAGCCACGGCACTCTGTTGCCGTGCGAGAGAACGTCCACCATCCAGACACGGCAACGGAGTGCCGTGGCTACAGCCGGACTTCGTTTCTGGCTGGCCTTGGCCCTGGCCACAGTCGCCGTATGCGCTCCGCTCACCGCGTCACGCGCGCAGGACGGCGACCAGAGCGGCGATCCGCACACCTCGGCTACCGATCAATCGCTGCCGCCCTCGCCCGGCGCGGGCCACCCGCTCGCCGCCGGCACCGGGGGGACCGGTGCCTCGCAGGGCGCGGCCCTGGGCGGCAACTCCGGCATCGTCCAGAAGGCCCAGCAAGGCCCCATCGACATCATCAGCAACAGCGGCACGACCTACGCCAACACGCCCGCCGGACGCGTGGCCACGTTCACCGGCGGGGTCAACATCATCACCAACGACGCCAGCATCTATTGCGACCAGGCCGACTACAACGCCGACACCCACGAGGGCATCCTCACCGGCAACGTCCGCATCTACCGCAACGACACCAACATCGTCGCCGAACGGGCCATCTATAATTTCAACACCAAGGCCATCCGCGCGCTGGATTTCTCCGGCGAGCGCGGTCCCTACGAGTTCAGTTCGGTCGGGGTGTTCTCGCCCGGCCAGGGGCTGCAATACAACCTGCGCAACGCCCGGTTCACCACCGACGACGTGTCCCAGCCGGATTTCCACCTCAACGCGCGCCGCGTGCGCATCTACCCGGACAACCGCGTCATCTACATCGGCGCGACGCTCTACGTCGGCGCGACGCCCGTCTTCTATTTCCCGTATTTCTACCAGTCGCTCGACCAGCAGAGCGGCTACCGGCTTACGCCCGGCTATTCGAGCACCTACGGCGCGTATTTGCTGACGGGCATCACGTTCCCCGTCGCCGAGCACGTCACCGGCCTCGTGCGGCTGGACTACCGCTCCTCGCGCGGCGTCGCCGGTGGACTCACCTTCGAGTACAAGCCCAACAAGAAAAAGAAGACCCCGCCCGGCGGTGGCGAGATCACTCCCTACGCCAGCGACGACGATCCCAGTGTTGCCGCCGTCCTGCCCGCGACCACCGCCCGGTCCACCACCAATCCCAACGCCAACCTCGCGCCCTCGCCCAACAACGCCCCCAACGCGGACGCTGCTTCCACCACCACCGACGACGGCACCGCCACCCGCGGCGGCCTCGCGCTCACCGGCGAGGCGCTTTCCCGGCAAATCCGCCGCTCCGAGGCCACGATGCTGAGCCTGTACGGCATCAAGGACGATCACCCCGACCTCAACCGCACTTCCCTCGACCGCTCGCCCGTCGATCCCGACCGCTACCGGGTCAAGCTCACGGACTACACCTTCTTCACCGACGACCTGTTCTTCAAGGCCGACATCGACAAGCTCAGCGACCGCTACCTGCTCCAGGACTTCTACGAGGGCGAGTTCACCAAGAACCCCAACCCCGACAACGTCATCAGCCTCGCCTTCTACCAGCCGACGTTCATCACCACGCTCTCGGCGCGCTTCCAGGCGAACACCTTCTTCGATTCCACCGAGCGCCTGCCCGACCTCTCGCTCGACGTGCCGCGGATGCCGCTGGGCAAGAGCGGCGTGTTCTGGCAGAGCGAGAACAGCGGGGTCTACCTGCGCCGCTCCTTCGACGACTCGACGATCCTGCCGAACTACAGCGCGTACCGGCTGGACACGTTCCACCAGTTCAGCGATCCGCAGACGCTGTTCGGCTGGCTCAACCTGGTGCCGCGCGTGGGTCTGCGCGCGACGTATTATTCGGCGTCCGCCCCGGACAACACGTCCGCGTACAATCTCCAGTACGCCACCGACGCGTCGGACGTGGCGCTCGTCTCGTTCAACCCCACGAACGCCACTCCCGCGCAGCTCAAGGCGCAGCAGGACCTCATCAACCAGGTCAAGGCGTTCAAGCCCGGCGACGGCATTTTCCGCCCGGTGGTCAACGTCGGCATGGAAGGCTCCTTCAAGCTTTCGCACGTGTACGACGACATTGAGAGCCGCGCGATCGGGCTGGACAAGATCCAGCACATCATCCAGCCCTACGCGGACGTTTCGTTCATCGAGGATTTCGGCCAGGGTTCGCGCAAGCTGCTCCAGTTCGACCGCCTGCTGCCGACCACACAGTTGCAGCCCATCGACTTCCCGCAGTTTAACTCCATCGACACCATCGACGAGACCAGCGCCGTGCGCATGGGCGTGCGCAACCGCCTGCAAACCAAGCGCGACGCGCTCACCTTCAACTGGCTGGAACTGGACACTTTTTTCCAGGTCAACATCTACCAGCCCGACAACGACGCAACCTTCGCCAACACGGGCTCGCGCGTATCCAATCTGTTCAACCAGTTGACGTTCCGGCCGCTACCGTGGGTGAACGTGGTGATCGACTCGCAGTTGCCCGTGTTCAACGGCAAGAAGGGCTTCACGGAGGTGGATTCGTCGGTCCAGTTCCAGGCTACCCGCGACCTGGACCTGACGATTTCGCACCGCTACCTGGACAACAACCCGTTCTTCCCGAACAGCAGTCTGCTCCAATTCAACGCGTACTATCGCATCGACGACAACTGGTCGGCGGGCTTCTCCGAGCGGTACGAGTTCGCCGCGCACCTGTTGCAGGCGCAGAGCTACACGCTGTACCGGGACCTGAGCGCGTTCGTGGCGTCGTTCGGGGTGACGGTGCGCAACAACAACGGCGTGAGCGATTACGGCGTACTGCTCAACTTCACGCTCAAGGGCGTGCCGAAGGTGAATCTGCCGGTGGGCTTCGACGTGAACTCGGTGGAAAGCCAACTCACGCAGTGATGGCGTCTTTCCGGGCAGGCAGCGCAAGCTGCCGGTCGTTCCAAGGTAGGGATGGCTCTCCGAGCCGGTCCCTGATTTTCGTTAGTTCGAGCGTTGGCCACGTTAGCCGTTTGCCAGAAATAATAGGGACCGGCTCGGAGAGCCATCCCTACCTTGGTGGACTGAACACATGACTTCCCCCGTCTTTCTGGTGGCTGGCGACACGGCGCGCAACCCCGCCCGCTCGGGCATCCAGACGGTGGTGCGCTCCCTCGCCGCCGCGTTCGGCGAACGCCGCGCGCCGGTGCGCCCGGTGATTTGGAACGCGCGCCGTCGCTGGCTGCGCCCGCTGCCGCCGGAACTCGAACTCGGCCTGGGCGCGGAAAGCCTGCGCGATCCCGCCCGCTGGCTCACGGCCTCGCTGCTCTGGCGGCATCCGCCGTCCTGGTGGCCCTGGCTGCGCACCGGTTTCCAGGGCCGGTTCCTGCCCCTGCACGGCCACCCGCTCCACCGCACGGCTCCACCGGGCACCTGGGTCCTGTTGGCCGAGTTGATGTACAAGGGCCGGGCCGCGCAACTGGTCGACTACGTTCACCGGCGCGGCTGGCGCCTGGCGGCGATCTTTTACGACACGATCCCGGTGGACCGGCCCGATCTCGTCCCGCCGGGCGCGCCGGAAACCCACGCCCAGTACCTGCGCGACCTCTCCGGCGCGGACCTGATCCTGCCCATCTCCGAAACCTCCGCCCAGGACTGGAAAAAATTCGTCGCGCGGGAAGGTCTGCCCACGCCCCCGGTGCGGACGTGTACGCTCGCGTGCGACCTGGTGGGCACGCCCCGGGTGCAAACGTTGCCACCCGCCAAGGCCCCAGGCGAACCCGTGCGGATGCTCTGCGTGTCCACGCTGGAGCCGCGCAAGAACCACGGCGCGCTGCTCGACGCCTACGCCCGGGCGGTCGCGCGCCGCCCGGAAGCCCGTCTGGAACTGCATCTCGTGGGTGCGTCGTTCGGCGGGTCGCAGGATATCGTGGACCGGGTGCGCGCGGCGATGACGCGGCTGCCGGGCCTGCACTGGCACGAGCAGGTAGACTACGCGCGGTTGCAGGAACTCTATGCGCAATGCGATTTTACGGTCTATCCCTCGGTGCTGGAAGGCTTCGGCCTGCCGGTGATCGAAAGCCTCTGGCTGGGGCGGCCCTGCCTGTGCGCGGACTTCGGCGTCATGGCCGAAAACGCGGCGGGCGGCGGCTGCCTGACCACTGACGTGCGTGACCCCGAAACGCTGGCCACCGCGATTTTGACGCTGGTGGATTCACCGGACCTGCGCCGCCGGCTGGCCGGGGAAGCCATCGCGCGACCGCTCAAAACCTGGGGCGAATACGCCGACGAGGTGCTGGCGTGTCTGGCCGCTTGATTCCAGACGGGCAGGGTGGATGGCGACCTCCGGGCGCCATTGGTTTTAACTCTGCGGCGCAGCCGCCTGTTTTTCATATTCGAGGCAGCTTCGCTGCAAGGATGACCAATGGCGCCCGGAGGTCGCCATCCACCTCCAGCAAATCACAGCGCGGTGAGCACCCCGAAACACGGCAACCCATCCGCCCCCCACCTGAAACCCTGCGCGCGGATGTTCCGGTCACGCCAACCGCGCTGCTTCCGCGTCTTGGCGTGATAAAAAATCAGGCCGCCGTCGTTATTATCATCGTCCGGCACCAGGCTGCAATGCCCCAGGCCCCACACCTGCGGCGTTCGCGCGAACACCGGGCCGGTCTTGGTCCACGCCGCCGGATTAAGAAAATTCCCGTCGCGGTTGACCAGCATTCCCAGGCATCCGTGCACCGTCCACGACGCGCTCGCGGCGTAGACTACGCAGGTCACCCCGCCGCGTCGCACCACCGCCGGACCTTCGCAGATGTCGGCCACGCGCCGTTCCCAGGGTTCGGTGGGCCGCGCCAGCAGGACGCGGGGACCGGCGAGGGTCACCGGATCGGACAGCGGCGCAATGTAGAGATTTTGCGGGCCTTTCGCCGCGCTTTCCCAGCCCGACCAGAGCAGGAAACTCCGCCCGCCGTCCGCGGAGCACGGTGGCATCAATCGACCAGCCGCCGGTCTGGACCATGCCCGCGCTGCGATACGGCCCGGCGGGGGTGTCCCCCACCGCTGCCAACGCCCAGAGCCGGTGGTTGCGGTTGCGTCCGTCGTCAGCGGCGAAGTAGATCCACCAGCCCCCCGCGAGCCGGTGCAGTTCCGGTGCCCAGACGTGCCTGGCGTTGAGGCCCCTGCGCGGCGCGCGCCAGACGGCCACCGGCCTCTGCCGGAAAAGCGCGCGCGCATCCGCCGACCGGCGCAGGAAAATCGTCCGTCCGTCGGTAATGAGCGCGTAATAAACCCCCTCGTGCCGCGTTACCCAGGGGTCCTGCGACGGCGCGGGCAGCAGCGGATGGTCGAAGGGAAGTCCGGGCGAATCCAACCTATTTCAAGGGATCGAACAACAGCTTGGAACGCCGGTCGATCCGCGCCCCGCGCCGTAGGAAAAACGCGCGCAACCCGGGCGTCATGAACGTGCCGTCGTACTCGGGATTCAGGTCGAAGTAAATGCGTCCGCCCGGCGCGAGGAAGCGGTCGCGCAGATCGTCGAGCAGGAAATCCCATTCCGCCGGACCCCACAACCGCTCGGATTTATGCCCGTTGAACGCAATGGAAAACGCCGTGACGAGATCGAATTTCCCCCGCGCCAGCAGCGCCTCGGGCAGCGGTTCCCGGGCCTCGATCCGGGCCTCGGACGCGCTCCAACCCGAACTGCCGGAAAATGTCGCCGTAGAAAGCCGGTTCGGGCACGTCCAGGCCGATGCCCGGGTGCCCGAGTTCCTTGCACACGAACAGGAAATACCCCGCGCCGCTGCCGAGGTCCGAGCACGCGCAGGGGGCGAGGGGCACGGTCCACGCCGATGTCCTGCGCGCGGCGGACGTTGAGTCTGAGCCAGCGTGGGGCGTCGAAATACTTGGTCCAGTTTTCGCCCGGCAGGAGGGCGTCCTGGTGGCGTTCGGCGAGCGCGGAAAGGGCTGGTTGGTCGATGCGCTGCACGAAACGGCTGACGGGCAGGGGATGAACGGCGCGTTGGAGTCCGCGCCACATGCTGCGGTAGGCGTCCGGCTCGCCGAGCTTGGCTATTTTGTCGATCAGGCGCATAAGGCCCGCCGGGTGGCGGGAAGATTCGAGACCCAGGATTCAAGCTTCAAGGAGGAGACAATGCAAAAGGAAAACGTCCGGAGAGCAGGCCAGGAGGTGAAGACAGCCCCGAGCTACGTTAATGTCGGGGGTGGCTGGCAACCGTGGTACGCTCCAAATTTCGACAAGCTTGACCTCCCGGGATTTTTCAATAGCCTGCCCTTCCCACATCCTATGAAGAAACTCCGCTTATTCGTCCTGTTGCTGACGGTCGGCTGCGTGGCGTTCCCACAACGCAGCCCGGCGCCGGTGACCATTCGCCCGGACGAGGGCGTGACCTACACTGCCCCCGGCAACGAGGAAGTCCCCAACCAGAAAGACGCCCAGACCCAGTACGACAACGCGCTGGCCAAGGAAAAGAACGGTGACATCGGCAGCGCCCTCGCCGGGTATCGCAAAACCGTGAAACGCTTTCCCAAATCCACCGTTGCCCCCAGCGCGCAATACAAAATCGGCGAACTCCTCGAAAGGCGCAACAACCTCGACGACGCCTCCACGGCTTACGAGATCCTCATCAAGAAGTATCCGCACAGCACGGATTTCAACAACGCCCTGGAAGGGGAGTTCCGCATCGGCACCGCGTACCTGGAAGGGCGCAAACAGCGAGTCCTCGGCTTGCCGACGCTGCCTTCGCGCGACCGCGCCATCGCCATTTTTTCGATCATCACGAACAACGCGCCCTTCAGCCGCTACGCGCCATCGGCGGAATTCAAGATCGGGCAGGGCTACGAGCTGGAAGTGGATTACAAGTCAGCCGTGACCGCCTATCAGAAGGTGGTCGATAAGTACCCCACCGATCCCCTGGCCGCCGACGCGCTTTACCAGATTGCGTATTGCTTCCAACAGGTGGCGCAAACCGGCAGCTACGACAAGAACAACACCCTCCGCGCCCGGGAGGGCTACGAAGACTTCCTCGCGGCGTATCCCAACCACGAGAAGGCCGCCCAGGCCCGCGAAAACCTCGCGTCCCTGGCCAGCGCGCAGACCGGCGGCTCGCTCCAAATCGCCGATTATTATTACAAGCAATCGCAATACCGGGCGGCGGTTGTCTATTACAACGACGTGATCCGTCAGCAGCCCAACTCGTCCGACAGCACCAAGGCCAAGGCTCGCCTGGACACCATCCGCTCGAAGTACGGCGAGAAATATTTCTCCGAAGCCTCGCCGAACAGCCCCGGCAGCGGACTTAAGCCCGTGTTGCCGAAGGTGGGCGACGGTCGGCTCCAGGCGCAGACCGACACGGCGAAACGCCCCGATTACGTGGGTCCGCCCGTCAGCGCGCCGACCCCGCCGCCCGCCCCGGCGAGCGCCCCCGGCCCGTTCGGCCCGCCCGCCGGCAGCGGCACCCGCCGCCCGGCGCGCCGCGCCCGGATGCCACGCCGCTGCCCGTGCCCGCCGGCGACCAACCGTCGCTGCCCGCGCAGTAGGGGCGCGGTGAAAGCCACTTTCACAATGATTGAGTACCAGGAGTCAGGCGGCTTCGCCGCAGAGTGGGATCAATGGTGCCCGGAGGTCGCCATCCACCGCCAGAGCAGCCGCGAGATCATTTTGAAAACGGCTGAGGCCGACGCACCATGAAACGGCTCATTCTGAGGGGGGGTGCGCTGGCCCTGGGGTCAGCGTTTTTACTGGCCGGGTTGTGTCATGTATCACCTCGGTCCGGCCAAACCGGTGTACCTGAAAGACGTGCACTCGCTGGCGATCCCGGTTTCCGCAACAACACGCTGTTGCCGCGCATCGAAAGCGTGATCACGGATACCGTGAGCGAGCAATTCCAACAGGACGGGACCTTCACCATCGCCAGCAAGGATGCCGCCGACGCCGTGCTGCAAGGCACGGTCGAGCGAGTGACGCGGACCCCGGCCCGTTCGGTGACCGGCAACGTGTTGCTGACGAGCGAGTTCGAGTTGAACGTCGAGGTGCGTTATCAGCTTTACAACCGCGTCACGAACCAGGTGCTCGACGGCGGAAGGCTGACGGGCACGACGACGTTTTTCGTGGGCAACGACGTGGAGCAGGACGAGCGGCAGGCGATTCCGCTGGCGGCGCAGCAGGTGGCTGTGCGGCTGGTCAGCGAGGTGGCGGAGGGATTCTAGCCGCCGTACGGCGGAAGTTCCAAGATTCAAGAACCAAGATTCAAGGAAGATTCAAGATTAAAGAGGGAGAAGCCCTGCGACGGCGAGCCGTGTCCGTCCAAGTCTTCCGAGGCGTCGTCAGGCGTC
>CATOGU010000084.1:22500-25000 GCA_951799445.1 Pseudisothecium myosuroides | reverse complement strand
TTATTATTGGTACATTTAGTTCATATAATTTATGATTTATTATTGGTACATTTAAATCTTGAAATATATGATTTATTATTGGTACATTTAGTTCATATAATTTATGATTTATTATTGGTACATTTAAATCTTGAAATATATTATTTATTATTAGTACATTTAGTTCATATAATTTATGATTTATTATTGGTACATTTAAATCTTGAAATATATGATTTATTATTGGTACATTTAAATCATACAATTTATGATTTATTATTGGTACATTTAAATCTTGAAATAAATAATTTATTATTGGTACATTTAAATCATATAATTTATGATTTATTATTGGTACATTTAAATCACATAAATTATGATTTATTATTGGTACATTTAAATCTTATAATTTATGATTTACATTTGGTACATTTAAATCTTATAATTTATGATTTACATTTGGTAGGGTTTAGGGTTTAGGGTTTAGGGTTTCGGTTTAGGGTTTAGGGTTTCGGTTTAGGGTATAGGGTTTCGGTTTAGGCTTTTAAATTTTGAAATTTATGATTTAAATTTGGTACATTTAAATTCTGAAATCTATGATTTATTTTTGGTACATTTAAATTCTGAAATTAATGATTTATTTTTGGTACATTTCAATCTTTAAACTTATGATTAATTTTTGGTACATTTAAATTCTGAAATTAATGATTTATTTTTGGTACATTTCAATCTTTAAACTTATGATTTATTTTTGGTACATTTAAATCTTTAAACTTATGATTTATTTTTGGTACATTTAAATCTTTCAATCTATGATTTATTTTTGGTACAATCAAATCTTTAAATCTATGATTTATTTTTGATACATATAAATTTTGAAATGCATGATTTATTTTTGTACATTTCAATTTAGAAATCTATGATTTCTATTTGATACATTTGAAATTTTGAAATCTATGATTTCTTTTTGATACAATTCAATTTTGAAATCTATGATTTCTTTTTGATACAATTCAATTTTGAAATCTATGATTTATTTTTTATGATGGAGTTGGGATTCACTTGTGATAAAAAAAATGGGGAGGGAGTTAAGTGATGGAGTGATATTTTTTATGATGGAGTTGGGATTCACTTGTGATAAAAAAAATGGGGAGGGAGTTAAGTGATGGAGTGATATTTTTTATGATGGAGTTGGGATTCACTTGTGATAAAAAAAATGGGGAGGGAGTTAAGTGATGGAGTGATATTTTTTATGATGGAGTTGGGATTCACTTGTGATAAAAAAAATGGGGAGGGAGTTAAGTGATGGAGTGATATTTTTTATGATGGAGTTGGGATTCACTTGTGATAAAAAAAATGGGGAGGGAGTTAAGTGATGGAGTGATATTTTTTATGATGGAGTTGGGATTCACTTGTGATAAAAAAAATGGGGAGGGAGTTAAGTGATGGAGTGATATTTTTTATGATGGAGTTGGGATTCACTTGTGATAAAAAAAATGGGGAGGGAGTTAAGTGATGGAGTGATATTTTTTATGATGGAGTTGGGATTCACTTGTGATAAAAAAAATGGGGAGGGAGTTAAGTGATGGAGTGATATTTTTTATGATGGAGTTGGGATTCACTTGTGATAAAAAAAATGGGGAGGGAGTTAAGTGATGGAGTGATATTTTTTATGATGGAGTTGGGATTCACTTGTGATAAAAAAAATGGGGAGGGAGTTAAGTGATGGAGTGATATTTTTTATGATGGAGTTGGGATTCACTTGTGATAAAAAAAATGGGGAGGGAGTTAAGTGATGGAGTGATATTTTTTATGATGGAGTTGGGATTCACTTGTGATAAAAAAAATGGGGAGGGAGTTAAGTGATGGAGTGATATTTTTTATGATGGAGTTGGGATTCACTTGTGATAAAAAAAATGGGGAGGGAGTTAAGTGATGGAGTGATATTTTTTATGATGGAGTTGGGATTCACTTGTGATAAAAAAAATGGGGAGGGAGTTAAGTGATGGAGTGATATTTTTTATGATGGAGTTGGGATTCACTTGTGATAAAAAAAATGGGGAGGGAGTTAAGATGATGGAGTGATATTTTTTATGATGGAGTTGGGATTCACTTGTGATAAAAAAAATGGGGAGGGAGTTAAGTGATGGAGTGATATTTTTTATGATGGAGTTGGGATTCACTTGTGATAAAAAAAATGGGGAGGGAGTTAAGTGATGGAGTGATATTTTTTATGATGGAGTTGGGATTCACTTGTGATAAAAAAAATGGGGAGGGAGTTAAGTGATGGAGTGATATTTTTTATGATGGAGTTGGGATTCACTTGTGATAAAAAAAATGGGGAGGGAGTTAAGTGATGGAGTGATATTTTTTATGATGGAGTTGGGATTCACTTGTGATAAAAAAAATGGGGAGGGAGTTAAGTGATGGAGTGATATTTTTTATGATGGAGTTGGGATTCACTTGTGATAAAAAAAATGGGGAGGGAGTTAAGTGATGGAGTGATATTTTTTATGATGGA